>OZ025884.1:3954532-4015532 GCA_964019415.1 Ianthella basta | reverse complement strand
CTGTATGGGTCAGGTTAGCTGTGTATGCATGTAAGTGCTTTGTGGCTATATAACTAGTCCAATCAGCTCATTACTACACTTCAAACAACTCATATATGAGCAATCTGTATAATTATAGACAGCCTTTTCTACCATAATTTTTAACCCTTCATAATTTTATAGTACATTTATGTTTATGTGCAGGCTTGAAACAAGTACAGTTAAATAATGTTATTATAGCTGCCTTAGATGTTTATAATTGTCATGATCAGGATTTGCGGTAGCAACCTCTGTGCAGTGTGTGTTTGAAATGACAGCACACTGACAGGTATGTATGTAGATGCCTTGGGATGCAGTAATGGACATGATAGCAGTATCGATATCATAGGAAACCTGAAACTCCAGCTCTTCTCACATGCAGCCACAACAGAATGGCAATTTCCATCTTTCCTCTGTACAGAGTAATCGCACTACATGATTGCGCATGCATGGTAGTAGTGTTTATTGGCTGGCTGCGTGGGTGTCAAAGGTACATATCCAGCTTCATAGCTCAAAAGAAAGAATGTGTGAGCTGAGGAAAGTATAGTTACAACTGAAAGGCAATGTTCGGAAGTACACATGGTAAGGAAAGAGGGGGGGGAAGGGTAAAATGGCAGTGAACTGGACCAGCACCAGATCTTTAGATGATTTAGCAGATCAGTCAGCCTCAGAAAGTCTTGAAAAAGCTCCAATCTGCATACATTTGAAGAGACGGTCACAAGGAGCACCAGCAAAACTGGAAGGCGTTTGCCCATAGCAAGTTCTGGAAGAAGACAGATTAAGTTGGCAAGTAGAAGAGCAGGGGTGAATGAAGCTAGGTCCTTAAATGAGGCCAAAGGAGGAGAGGGGGGGGGGGGGGGGGCTAGATGTTAGTGGAGGATGAAAAGGGTGAAGGAGGCAAGGAGGCTAGGATGGCTGGGAGGGGGGGGGATTAATGGTGGGTAGGGGTACTGAGTGAAACAAGGAGATGAGGAAGGCTGGTGGGGGGGGAGGTGAGTCAACAGTTTCATAAACTGATCTGAGCAAGCTTTAGTCTCAAAGCGCACAATCCTTTCTTGCTTGAATGAATAAATGAAGAAGTACTAAATATAGTTATTATAAACTTCTCCATTGCATGAGTGGTCATTGCTTGAGTCTGGCTGGTGCTGCAGAGTGAACTATACATGTCATAGTTAGTAGCTGGGAAACATAGAGAACTTGTTGCACAGTACTGCATCCACACAGGGGTAGTGAGCTTTGACCTAGTCTAGCTGCTGGCCCCAAGTACGCCTCATTTGCATGCATGCTAGTAAGAAGTAGGGGATAGTGGTAAAATAGATGTAGCTAAGCAACCTTGTATTTGTGACATCATCCTCAGGAATGGAGGCGGTTGGCTGAGAGGTGCCTATGCATGATGTTAGGGTAAACCCACAAGCACAACAGAAACCCAATCTAACAAACCCCATCATGATCAGTGATCTGAAGCACACAGCCATTGATAAGGATTAAAGGTGAGCCACAGCTATTCAGTCAACAAGTGATAAGTGTAGACTTCCATAGTGTCTATGATTGCTCACTGATATGTATATATGTGGGGAAAGGATTTATGGAGAGCCTTGGCATGTGTCATGGTATCACTGAGGTCATAATTGCATTCCTTACATTCAGTGGTAATACATCTCATGCACTGTTCTGGCTGCACTGGGTGCTACACTTCCATCATCATGCAAGGTCCACATATGTATTGTGCACTACATAAGCTGTCTGGATACGTACTGTCTGATTTTAGAACCCTTGATATGCATGTGCCTTGCTTTCTTAATGAGAATCGTACATTCGAATGGACAAAATTGTGCACTGTGCTCTGTACTGCTAATAGTAAAGCAGCACACCTTTGGGGCTGTGCATAATTATATGTCAAGTGTATATACTGAATTCATGAAATCACAGCATTTTCACTTCATATAACTATACACAATTGCAAAACGAATTCTTTACATACACACGCACAGTATACACGAAAGCATTTGCAACTGTTGCAAATGTACAGGACCTTGACATGAAAATCTAGGTTTAGGGACAGGGTAGGACTGTCAGATAGGCTTGCAGGTGTCCACCATACATAGCAATTGCAACCTCTCATCTGTCTGTCCTCTCCAGCTCCAAACAGAATTAGAGAGAGCAAGGCTATATACAGCTATAGGTGGGAGTTGTAGGCTGGTTGATATAGCGGTTTCAGTACCCATCCCTCCATTCTCATTTGTGATAATGTCAACATATTGTTTTAGACGTTGTGAGTTCTTACTATAAGCCTTTGGAGTTTTACATTGGTCAGTGGGCAGGGGAGTTTCCTTCCAGTGCTAATAGAATGTGCACCTGATGAGTGCAACCACAGAGGCAGCCTAGGGGGGGGGGGGGGGGGGGGGATTCTTTTCTGCATTGAATCCTTGAACTGAAGCCACATACCACAGACACTAACCTCATTTGTCTGGCATTCAGAGGTCTCATAACATTACTACTAATCACTTTAAGTTCTCTGATATTTCAGGGGTATGCTATGTACTGAGAAATGGGACTATTCTTTGTCACACATGGTATACCAGAGGGCATCCCCTTGAATTCAAGCTACCTAACTATACTAAGCGATTATCCTGCATGCCATCAATGATATCATGTAATCTCACTGATACAAAGCCTTTGAATTCCTTGTTGATACCCTGAGATCAGCCCTATAGGATTTTAATATTGCAACTGAAACTTTAACAATAACTGCTGATACACAGATATCATCAATAAAGTCTTAGCACAAAGCCTTTGAGTTTTCAGTAGAAAGCATGAGCTCAAGTGTCAATAGTGTAAATGAGCTACTAGTCCCAGTGTCGTGAGTGTGGCTTTTGTATGCCAGTCCATTTGGTGGTGGTCCATTTGGTGGTGGTCTATTTGGTGGTGGTTGCCTACACTAGGTGTCTCTAGGCATGTCAGCTCCTGGACATTGTGGCCATTCATGGCTATTGCTGATGTCTGCCCTTCTGTGACAGTTGGCTGAAATAGGGACCCAGGCTGAGGGTGTCACGGTAGACAGGGGTATTGCATGGTGGTGGAAATATAATGTCATGTTGTGCAACTGACTAGGCTTCTTGACATTGAAATGTACTCTGGGATTGACATATAACATGCAACTAGCGCTGTCACTAGGAAACAGCCCTTTGCTAGCACGTACTGGTGCCATATACTGGACACTTGTGGACAATAATTCTTCCTGTCAGCAGAAACTGTGTCATCTCAGAGTGACTGCCCCAGTCTGACTCTCATGGCACCTCCCCTGCCATCTGACGTCACCCCCCCCCCCCCCCCCCCCAGTCTGTACACACTACACAAGCATGCACCACCACACATAGCCTCGTCCCCAGGCCCTTTGCGTCCTTCCCGCCCACACTAATTATCGCGGACGGCCTGGGGACGAGGCTACACCACACACTACTCAGTACATACAGCACTACACAGTAGGTATAGTGTACACATGTACTGATGTCCCACAGCTTCTTACATATTCTCTGCATGCACAGTACCTTAGGTCCAGTGTCGCAGCCTGCCCCAGATTAGGAGTACATGTATTGACATTGCACAGATGCCATGGACAAGACACATGTACATGCTAATAGATAAACAGTATGTATACTACACAAATAATGCAATCTTTGCACCTCAATGTGTTCACTACTACGGTAGTACGCAATGCAGATTTAGCTGAAAGTCCATTTTGTATAAATATGCACAAATACACTTGCTATTCAAAAAAGCAAACTTACATAAAAATGCAAAATGTTAACTTGCAGACACAATTTTAGTTATCGCTCTGTTGGCTAACCAATCTGTGTAAACATCCATTGTTTGTCCGTTTCAGAATGTCATAGATGTTCAGTGCCTCACCTGCACATACACGTTGGACAGGCACGTAACATTCCCTGAGGATACACTTCACAATACCACACGCTACACACCAAACATAAGTACTACATGGCACTTCTCTTATTGGTCCCATAACTGCAGCTAGCTCATGCAGGAGGGTTGGTCCAATACAACACAACTGTAGTGCCCCAGGTACACAAAGAAGAAGTGTGTGCTCACCATGAGGTATTTTGTGCCCTTTCTCCAGTCCAAGGGGATTCGATGGTGTTTTAGAGTCCATGTCCACCTCCTTTCGCAGAACTCGATCAATATCAACTGCGCTGAAGAAGGCTATAGACTGAGGATACAATAGTAGAATATGTAAGACATGACAACAGTACACCTAGTACAGTCATACAATCAGGCAACACTTAGAGCAGCTACACCATATAAGGACATACACAAATGATGGATACAGAGGTAACTGTGGAGTGTAATTCAAGTCGGTACTAAAATAGCAATGCTGTAAGCAACATAAGAATGCCCATGGTGGAAACTAGTACAAAGTACATTACTACCATAACAATATTACATCAGGTGCACAGTTGGATAATATAGGACTACTAGTACTGATAGCACAAGGTCTAGTGCAAGATTACCATGAGTGTGAACCAAGTGGTGGGAGCCATGTGTGACCTATACAGTGCAAGCTGCACATCACTTGCACTACTGCATCAGTGCAGCATGTAACAACTGTGTAGTGTGTGGACAGAGAGTGGACTTGCCAAGGGAAGGTCTTTAATGCCCAATTTGTATGCAAACATTGCTCTCGTCAGGAGGTTTGCAATTTGAAGTGCCATGGCTGCCCTGTAGCGATCCTCACTCTTCACCAAGTATCGCACCTAACAGAGAGAGTGGAGCAAGATAGTGAAATCCTTTTACAAAGGGCAACTTCAAGTTCAGGCTACCTAGCTAAGGAAGACCCTACCTACTGCCTCAGATACGTACATCAAGATGTGTTTGGAACTACCTCTGACATAAGGACACCTCTCTACTCAGGACACATGGACAGATCCTATGCTGACATAGAGTCTACCAACTGACTACAAAGTGTCACACACAGGCACACCACCAAGGTGGGGCCTAGTGTAGACAGTGAACACAGCCAAAACTGCCAACTGTACATCAAGTCCACAATGATACACAGTACCTCATCATGGATACTGATACAATAGCGTCCGTCGATGTCAAACTTGCTGAATAGCCATTTCATGCAGACAAGCATCAAGTGCAGGTAGTCCACAGCTGAAGACTGGACAACCCAGTTGACTCGGCTAGTCATGTACTGCAAACATACAAGAAAGACACGGTGGAATAATCATTGCCACCATGTACACTGCATGCAATACATCAAAGTAGCCCATGTTTGTGCTGCTCCCTGTAGTACATACTTCATTCCTGACATGCTCCAGCTCCAGCGCTTTGACAATATGGCATCCAAGCACAGGAGTTGTTGGTTTGGGAGAAGTGGCAATACTCTCCAGCTTGTTAAAAGTGTGTGACTCACTGTAAGGAAGTATCAAAAGGAACAACACAATAAAGGCACTTTAGGAAGAGCTACAACAATAACCCAGAGTGGCCATTTTACCTTCCATCCATCCACAATCTTTCTGTTGCTAGTTTCATAAATAGTTTGCCTCTTTCAGACACATGCCTATGAATGTCTGAGTGGGCACGACTGGACAACTTCTGCAGCACATCGTAAGTCACCAGCTTGTCACCAGGTACAGAAACACCATATGTTTCTGCAAAGCTTTCTCCAATGGCATTAAGGCGATACCTGAATGCGGTAGAATAGCACAGACATAATGTCACAGACTTCAGAAGCAACAGGTAAACTGTACAAATAGTACTTATGCTATAACATGTTGAAATGCAGCTATCCCACATACGGAACCACACAAAGTTATACAGTGTTAACAGTACCGTACTGAAAGTCAAATTGCAAATTGAATCAGGTAAGCATAGCGAGTTAGAGCTAAGTTACATGGACGGCTTTGGTCAACACACTAGAGAATAATGTTGCAGAGGCTCACTACTATGCAGGGTTATTATCATGAAAGAGATCTCTTTTGGTGAGTAAGAAGTAGTCAAATCCTTGTCCAACAAAGCATACAAAGCCTCACTGCAGTCTGTCACCACTCTTGGCAGTGATGCTGAGAAACACTATTATCTGTGCGTGCATGCTCTATACAGGTGGGGAGATGAATGTGCCATATGAAGCAACAGACACGAGTGTACTTACATTCGTTTCCCTTTAGTAGCCTCGTACAAGATGTCTGCCTTCTCCTCAGCCTCTGAAAGACTCATGGATGGGTTGAATTGTTGCAGCAATAGCACAGCAAATTTCTTCCCTGCACCATAGATTCTGCCATAGTTAAATATCTGCAGAAGCAAAGACAGAAATAATTGAATAACTGAATAAAATCATACAAGATGGTCTCTGCCAATGGGTTAATCATGTCACTTGTTGACATGAGACATAGTGCAGCATATACACTCATGCTTGAAGGACTACACAGCCACTGTCAGCTACCATAGAGGAACATGAGGAATGTTGGCCAATGTTAAACCCATTTTGAACTGCGAGTTAACTTCTGCACATTACATTTGCTGCTCGTACCATTAATACCAGCAAATACAGAATTACAACAATTTCAAAGCATCTGTTAAGTATAAATACGTACAAGCAGAAGTGGAAGAAGGATGATCATACTAGATAAGGTGATCACCTTAGCATGGTCCCTGCTGATCCCAATGGTCTTGGCTGTGACAGAGTGAAGGTCGGTGCCATCTGTTTTGTTACCCTGCAGTGTCATCCACCCCAAGGCAGTGCAACCATGCATACCGGCAAAATGGGCATCACCAATGATGGAAGCAATCCATAATTCCTGGCTGTCCACATCTGCCCCCACCAAGTGGTAACCAGGAGGAGCTTCAATCATGGACTTTAGCTCAGAGCCAACACGGTTTACCTATCACGTACACCAAGGGGGATACATGGCATATACATACTGATGTCTGAGGGAGATAGTGCTTCAAGAATGCATTGCTTGTGGAAATGACTTACTCCAGCCGTATAGTGTCACTGCTAGTGAGCTATAGGTGACCAGGGAATTGTCCAAGGCCTTAGACTATGCATATCAAGATTGTTTGTTGGCTACTGAGACACTGTGAGGTGTCTTATGCTACAATTGCATTGAACTACATGGCGCCACACCTTAGCATTGCTAGCAGTCAGCCATGTTGGTTCAACTGCCCTCCTTGTGGCAGTTCCTGCGGTGATGAGGCATGGGACAATACCTCCTTGGTGTTTGTCATGGTCCAGCCACACAACAAACTGGTTGCTGCATTAAAAGATGACAACACACTACGTACGTAACACCCTTATATGTACATATTTGAAATAAAAGGCATATTCAGAGTATTGTATATGCTCCAGTCCATAATTGTACACTTCAACTTAGTATCCAGAAATTGTTGCATTTATACTACAAATATGTATGTGAACAGGGCCACCGCGTTTATATTAATTATAATGGGAAAGCATTATCAAGTACAAATCTGCCCCATGATAAATTCTGCAAACAATTAGCCAAGACCTTACCAAATCTCCAAAATAGAGCAATTCACAAATTTGATCCATAAAATCTTGGGACACAGAAATCACTTTAATGATTACAGACATATAGTCCTAGGCATTGTCTCAGCTACTGCAATGCACATATCCAATACAGTCATACCGAATTCTGTTCCTGGCACTTCTCCAAAATGAAATCATTTGATTGAGTTGCAGGGTATTCTGTCCCACCTCACCAGCCTGGGATGCCAGCACACCGCTATTCATCTTCCCAAGGAAGTCATGAGCCAGGGGGTTACCAACATTGTACTGTGGACCATTCTGTATCAATGAAAGTGGCACATTGCTTCAAGGTTACCCTGCAGGAGAGACTATGTCCTTGCTGGGTACCTTATGAGGCAGCTTGTAGTAGTAATACTCCATATCACTTCCAGGAAGATTGAGCTTATCATCTGCTGTCTTGCTTGTGGGGTGCACTGGCTGCTCAATGTCAGGATATTCCTTATCCAACAATAGGTGCTCTGGGACTAGGTCAGCTATGGTTTCAGCCACATCTTCAAAGACTAGAGAACTGGAGAAATGTAAGTGCAAAAAGCAATATTTCAAACAATTCAGTCACTCTGACATGCAAATATTACCACACTCCTCACAATTCTTCTACTTCCTTGTCTGCAGTGCTCAGGGTATTCTCTGCCCTGCCAACTGGTACCAGGTAGCCCCACCCCAGCTGTGGGTGCTTGTACAAGGGATGGCCATCCCAGGTCATGTGAAGGAGGTAGGGAGTGACTTGTGTCTGTGCACTGAGCAGCACAGGGCCAGGTTGGTACAGAGGGTCATCCAAAGGCATGCACAGCTTGCGGTACCATCTGTGTACAACACCATACAGGACAGACACAATCGTACAGCTAACTCACCACACCATTGCACAAGCAACTATTGCTATACATAGTTATACACTGCAATACACTGTCACAGTACGTATGGCACAACATGACAACTCCACCCATTACATTTATAGGGCCAACTCTAAAGTATGTATTTTGCACAGAAGTGAGAACAGTATATTCAGTGATACTATCACATTGTATTCTCTTACTCTGGTAGTCCAGGCATGTGCACTGATTGCTTCTTCCTTCCAACTGTGATGTCACCTTCTTGAGAGACTGGCAATATCAGAAACTCACAGCCGTCACCAGCAACCTTTTCCACATTCAGTTCCTGTGGTCTGCTGCTTCCTGTAGGGTGACCTGGCTGGATGTGAGAGCCGCCCCACAGGTTGTGCACATCACTTAAGAGAAGCTTCATGTCTTTGGGCTTGGTACGTTTGCCTCGGTATTTCTTCACTGACCAGTCCAGATGGGCCAACCATGGGTCAGTCTTGTACCTGAGGCATCAGAAGTGAACGAAAGGAAATAAACATGGCAAATGACAATCATTTGGTACTGTCACAGTAGCCCAAGCAGAGCATGTTTCATGAATAACCTACATAGTTACGTACTGGGGCCTTCAAATTCAATTTAACAACTGAGACCAGTAAACTGAGAAAGTCCTATTATGACTTGTCCTAGTGTGCCCGATTAAGTGCCCTACTTGTGACAGTATGACTTGTATGACTGCTGACTGGAAAATGAATCAGAAACACTACACTGAGTTTGGTTTGTGATTCAAAGAACACCTCTCGCAATACCCTCTCACCTTTCTTGATGGAAGCTGCTGCATGCCTCGTCTGCCAGCCTCATCAGGTTGGTCTTCATCTCATGCTGCAAGTCATCATATGCATCTGCCGTGTCCTCAAGAAAATTGTCCCAGCGCTTGTTGACTGGAAGGTACACCGACCCCATCTCCAACATCCCAGCCAGAGTTACAGGGTGGGGGCATCTCTCTAGGAACTCAGGGTACACCTTACAGAAGACCTTGCATGCTGCGAGGGAGTCTTCTGCACAGTACTGCATGAGTAACTACGTAACATGTCACCGGGAGAGGAAACTCTGAATGAACATGGTATCCACATCAACTATGCACAACAGTATCATGAGGTGGTTAAAGAGCAGTTGTCAGGGCATATTGAAAGTCAAAAGCATACATACATACATATGTAGTCTAACACAGGCCAGTTTGAATTTGGTACAGTGTAAATATACAGTACATAACACATAGCAGAAGGATGTTAGTGGCTTTTATTGTACCTATCAGCTTGTGTAATGTGTATGGATATCAATATTCACTAGCAGCCAACCTGGAAGTCCTTTCGAATATCATCCACAGTCCCTTTCACAAACACATTCCTCACTGTCTTATTCAGTGAACCGGCTTGGCAGTGGTGCATGTACACATGTTCCAGAGCATTGGGTGCCCCAACCTTCATCCATGGATTTTTATAGATGTTCTTAGAGTCCTTCTGCTGCAGCCACTTCAGTTTCTGGTGAGCTGTGAGCCCTGCAACACAAGTGTGCAGGCTCATGGTGTCTAGGAAGCACGTCTTAGGACCCTGCATACAAACAGAGCAGAGGAAAGGCAACAAGAAGTACAAGTGAATACCACAGGCTCAGGTATAAGGAATTGTGCTGAAGTAATGATTGGACCTCTCTTCAGTCATACATGTATGTGTAGTGAACATGTGCCATAATTGCAATGTGGAAGTTTTCTACCAGATCACTCAAGATCTGCATTACTGCAATTATTGTACTGTTTACAACATGAACAAAATCCCTACTCTCCAACTGAAGCTGCAGCAATCAGCCTCCATGACATCATGTACAAATGTTTATACACACACGCATGCGCACACACACACACACACACACACACACACACACACACACACACACACACACACACACACACACACACACACACACACACACACACACGCACACACACACCTTCAGAATGTACTGCTCCTTAATCCTAGCTCTGTCATAGCTAACACAGTGTCCAATTACAAGCTTCCTCCTCCACTCTGCACTACTGGGCTCCACCTCTGTGTTCAGGGTTTCAAGAGGGATTAATTGTTCTAGTGTACTAGAATGCTTGCTGGCACTGTGCACGCTGAAGTAGTCTTCATCGGATGAGGTGAGACGCTCACTGACCCATGAGTACCAACAGGTGGGTGACAAGGCTGTTGCAAGCACAGGGCGATGACTCTCCTGAACACACACCTCAACATCCAAAACCAAGACGTCCTCTTCCGGATAGGGAACTGACACGGCACAATTCCCTTCGTATCTTGTCCACCCTGGAGTGAACTCCCACACACTGGGCATGTCAGGAGTAGTGCTGTCCAGTAAGCACTGTGCTAGATCAGCATACGGTTTAACCTGCTCCAGGGCAATGCGTCGGAAGTGCTCATCTAGGTCCCCGCCTTCCATTTGGGGTAGTGGGAAGTCGACATCAGGCATCTCTGCTCCATGCCCCTTCTTCACCAGTCCATGTTGTCGAAGGTGCTCTATCGATCGATTCACTTTGTCATCACCCCAAGTAGGAGCACAACTGAATATCTGCTGATGTAAGGACGGGGAGAGCATCTGTATCCCTAAAGGGGAGCTGCGCAGGGCTCTCGGGTGTGACTCGCTGTAGCTTTGGCGGACAGCACACCAGCACGCCCATACACGGGGACGTGCACTGGATGGCCTAGAGCTGGGAAGAGCCTTCCCCACTGCAGCATTGCACATCAGACGAGCAAGCATTACGGCATCGTAAGAAGCACAAGTTCAAGTATATCATTGCCTGTCGCCATTTTATTGGAAGGGAAATTACCCACTTGCACGGCCGTGCGAAGCAGCGCCAGGTAGCATGAAGGCGTGCAATTTCGCAAACTGGTGGAATCGTTGTGCAGGTGCAAAATCGCTGCGAAATAGCATGTGAAGCGGAGGAAACTGTCCGAATATTAACAACTACTTATCCCAGAAGGGTCATGATCAAATGGAGGTCACAACAACCCCTTAGGGTAGAATGCACCAAGAAAAGCAAAGAAATACAGCATCGGGGGATAAAGCATCCTAGTTTATTTTAACCGGGGGGGATACAAAATCGAGGGGATACTGTGACACAGCCGTTACAGCTGCCTAAGTTGCGACGCTGTTTGAAGGGGATTTACTTCCTTATTACTTAAGGAGACAAAAGGCTGCGGCAATGAAGTGTGCAAAAGTTCACGTCAAGACTACAACAAGCTATGATCGAACCTATATGTCTAGCTGGCTAAACCTTGATCATTTACCAGTATAATCTAGTTAGCTATAATTAACTGGGTTCAGTTTGACCTAGCTTAATGGAAATTACATAGCTAAGATACAAAAGAAGAGATCTTTCATAGCTGACCCCTCAGTGGTGCAGCTATGGTAGCTATAGCTATTACACAGCTATCAGGGTTTGTGTTACAGTCAATTCCAGATCTAATGGCTGGCCAAAATGGCAATCAGTGCTGGGGACCACTGGCCAGCTGCCTGGTCAGGACTTCCTTTTTTAACTAGCTAACTAGCCAACAGTGAAGCATGACCATTACTTTATTATTCATGTTATAATTTTAGAAATTTATCAAACAGGTAGATGAATCCTTTCATCAGTTATATTAATTTTTCTTCAGGTAAAAAAAATGGCAATGGTCCATTTTCGAATGGCATGACGTCATTGCTATTACGTCATGTTGTCCGTGCACTTTTGCTATGAAATGAACTATAGCAATACTCTTATAGCAATACAGCAATGATCATGATAGCAGAGGAGAAACTGTTCCAAGAGGCTCTGTTCTGTAGTTTCTGTAATGATTTGTTATGTGCTCATTAGCATTCCCTAGCTAGATGTTGTGCACATGTATTGTATAAGTTTAATTATACACACATTGGTTGTGAGGAGCTGCTGTAGCTATGCAGTGCAAGTTGTCTCAGAGGCAACGCATTAGAATTGTCTTAAGTCTTGTTTTGTTATGCAGTGTCACTGTCTGGCTGCAAGTCTCTGCTCTGCATAGGTCAGCCGTTCTTTACGGTTGCTTGGATTTAATATTCACACATTTGACTTTGCTGAGGGTAATGTAGGGAATGGGCATAAATATACTATGTGGTTGCACTCAGTATTCCATTAGCATCCATCACATCAAACCACCACCTGCCATTGTATAGCACTTAGAGTGCTTCATGAGACTCTTCAATGGTGCCTGAGGGCTTAACAGGAAACCCTGCATGGGCATGCTGTATGTGATCTATTGAACAGCTATAGATTATAGGTCTGGCAGTGATGACATAAACCTGCCAGCCATACCAGTATTGCTACGGCTGTGAAAGGGGTCAGCACTCAATAGATTGCTATGGCATCTAAGGACTTACAGGAAACCCTGGCATGTCTGTGGAAGCACTAACTTACTTCATTCCTTGTGCATGAATAATCAGATGTAGAATGACATTGTGCAATTGGTCTTTGCTAAACACATACGTACATCCACGATTCTGTAAGCAGTTGACACTGGCCTTTGATCTGGGTCAACATGTCCTGCAGCTGATTTATCATAAATATGCATGTATATATGTGTTGGTCCATGGAGCTTGCAGAGTAATGAAAGCAGCTATAGCAGGTCATCTCAAGCAGATCATGAACTTTATCGCACACTTACATGATGATAGTCAGCTATACAGACTGTGAGTGGTGACTGTGGACTAACGTCAGTGCTTTCAGGGCTCAATTAATATAAACATGATTATCAAGACATACACTGTGAAAAATGAGTGTTTTGTATTGAAAGCACACTGGACTGAGGTCTCAAAATTAAGAATTGCTTCTTTTCCCATTGGTGACCTTGGCCACTAACTAATGGTGATGGTAACTGCATGACCAAACACAGTCAATGCTGGGGTAATCAGTTTCTGATGTACATGACAAGGAAGTGATATTCTTACAAATAGCTAGTGTTAGAAACACTTTTTGTGCACTATAAAGCGACCTGATTCATCGTACTCTTGACGGGTAATCCACGTCCGCTCAAAAGTGCTCAGGTTGGCCAGAATAGATCCTCCCTTCCACACGCTAAATTTGTGATCATCTGGAGCAACAACTTTCACTGTTGTAGCTGGTGGAGCTAGGGCAGTCACCTCCTTCTGCAGTCTTTCCTCCATACCCTCGAACATAGTGGTGCCTCCTGCGAGTACAATGTTGCCATACAAGTCCTCATGAATGTCTTTGTCACATTTCATGATTGAGTTGTATGTGAGCTCATGAATTCCTGCAGAGTTCTTCCCTATGATTGAAGGCTGAAACAGAGCTTCTGGGCATCTGAATTGCTCATTGCCAATTGTGATGCAGGACCGTTTGTCATAAGGAAGTTCATACTGCTTCTCTACTGCAAAGCTATCGCTGGTACTCTGCTTTGGTTTGTCCAAGTCTGGAGCAACATAGCAGAGCTTCTCTTTAATATCATTAACAGTTTCTCTCTCCACAGTTGTCCTGAAGGAGTAGCCGCGCTCAGTCAGCAACTTCATTAGGTACTCTGTGAGGTCCTGTCCTGCTAAATAAAGTTGTCCAGTGGCATATGGTAGTGCATGCCCTTCATACACTGGCACTGTGTGTGTGACCCCATACCCTGAGTCAATGACTATGCCTGTGGTGCGCCCTGCACTGTGCAGTGCAAGCACTGCCTGGTTGGCCACATATGCACGTGGAACATTGAAAGACTCAAATGCTATAGTTATCATTTTCTCGCGGTTTGCCATTGGATTCAGTGGTGGTTCTGCCAGCATGAGCCCACCGCACTCCTCAGGGGCACAACGCAGCTCATTGTAGAATATGTGATGCCATATCTGTAAACAGCAAAGTGATGTGGCTCATGGCACCATACACACATACAAGATGTTAAATGTAACCTAAGACAGTCACACTGCCTAATACATTGCACTAGACATGTCACACTGTATAGTCCTACACCCTTGAACATAGGGACGATGGCTAATGCTCCACTGTGCAACAGCCTTTACTTGTTTCCGTCCTTTTTATGGCATTTTTACATCCTTACAATTTTGTAGAAAATATTTATTATGTCTAGTTTCTGCAGTTTTATGGAGCATGAGTTAAGATGCACGATAAAGCTAGTTAGCTACAGTATTTTAACGTCCTTGTGTAGCTCCTGATAGAATTAGCTGCATTTTGCATTTGAGAAATTGTATTGACGTAAATAATTCATTCCACAAGCCAAATGCCACGCTAAGTCGTAGAGCAAGGCGAAGAATTCTACTGTGAAGCAAAACAACGGAAGAAGGAGCCTCCGAAAGCTGTATGCAATGACACCAGTCACGCCGGAGTCGTGGCAAGCGCCGTCTTCCGCACTAATGCGCGCCTCCTTCTAACCTACAAAGGAATGCAGCCATGGTGCAAGAAGTATTCTCCTGGTACCTCTGGTTCGTGTGCTACGGCTGTTAAAGAAGAATAAGAATAAGAAGAATAAGATGACGAAACGTGGGTAATGTCGAGGGCGCTCTCTACATGTAGACGCGCCTTCGCTGTGAATTCAGGTTAGCTATGTGCACTGTACAGTCCCTGCTTCTTCATGGTAAGCTTTGTTTGTCGGCTTTCGGTCCTGTTCAGGAGTAGGGCGACATTTCGTTTGTATTACAGCATACAAACAACCACTGTCATCCCCCTACGCTGTCTGATAGCTATAGTATATAATTATATAGCTACGCATGAAATATGACGGATATAGATCGTGTCCATTCCATTCCGCATACACATGCAATCCTGCGCTAACCCAAACATCACTGTCTTGTGCACACTGATCGTACCTTCTCCATATCGTCCCAGTTGGTTACAATCCCGTACTCTACAGGATGTCTCAAATCCACAAATCTCCAATGGTCTTGCGCTTCGTATCCAATGTAGTGATTCTGCAACAATCTTTCCACCACTTGGGGCCCACACTTGCGAGGCCTTCCAGTGACACAAGGGAAGGCAGTTTTCGGCGCGTTTTCTCCTGCATACCCAGCTCTCACTGTATCGCTTCCGTTGTCCACAACAATAGCAGGGTAGTTATCTTCACTTTCGCTCATGTTGAGGCAATGTTTAGACGGGCGTCACTATTTTGTAGCCACCCGTCAGTGCACAACTACAACGTCGCTGCTAGTACGGGCCTTGCTAAAAACGGCAAGTGTAGGGAGTCCTCGGCTGTGGTCGCCTCGCGCAGACAGCTCCTTAATGACGTCATCAAAATGGAGTGGAGGAACGGTGTGGCCGTAGCATATATATATATACAAGCCTCACTTTTATTTCGCATGAGGCGGAAAGCGCACGTACAATTGACATCGTCTCGGAGTCTCACCAGTGCTCTCCTTACAACAGTCACCCAGTACAGGCCTTACTACGTACAAGTGACAAGCCTAAGGAAACCTAGCCCCTTTCCACAGCTTCCGCGGTCATTGGGCAATTGATCATCATTGTAGCTGCCGAAATGCAATCATTGCTGGCATAAATATTATTATGCATTAGCGCGTGGCAGTAAAGGTCATGTGCAGAATGTATTCATAGGAATAAGTGCAAACTAACTAAGTGGATAACTTGGGATGCAGTACATAATGGACATGATAGCAGCACAAGAAACCTGATTCTCCGATTCTCCTACAAGTTCTACATAATGATGCCTTCTAACTTTCCTCTGCATATGTAGTTCAAGTGCAAGTATTTTATGACAGAACTCAAATTGTTCAACATTGATATTTGATTTGGGGAATAACACATAATATACAGCTAAATGCTTAGGAATCAAGAATGCAAAATTTAATGTATACAGGGAAATCCTAGGGTGGTTGTGGTTGTACTCAGCTTTTCATTAGCATCACATCAAACCCACCACATTCCATTTTATAGAATTCACAGTGCTTCATGAGACCCTTGAATGACTCTGAGGACTTACAGGAAACCCTAGGCATGCTGTATGTGATCTATTGTACAGCTATATAGGTCTGGTAGTGATGACATAAACCTGCCAGCCACACTATTGCTTTGGCTGTGAAATGGGGTCAACACTCAATAGATGACATCTGAAGACTTACAGGAAACCCTGGCTTGTCTATGGTAGCACTAACTTACTTCATTCCTTTTGCATGAATTATCAAATGCAGAATGACATTGCGCAATTGGTCCATGCTAGTCACATCCACAATTAGTTACATTGAAACTATGTACGTTGTGCAACTTGAATGCGCTGCTATAATAAGTATATACATACACTTGTGTATACTACACACATGGTCCATGGAACTCCATTGTAATTAAAGCTTCAGCCAGAACAGCTCAGGCAGACCATGACATTTATGGCACACTCTATACTACATGACAAGAGTCAGGTAATGTATGTGACTGGTGTAGACTAATTATCCTGTATGGGTCAGGTTAGCTGTGTATGCATGTAAGTGCTTTGTGGCTATTATAACTAGTCCAATCAGCTCATTACTACACTTCAAACAACTCATATATGAGCAATCTGTATAATTATAGACAGCCTTTTCTACCATAATTTTTAACCCTTCATAATTTTATAGTACATTTATGTTTATGTGCAGGCTTGAAACAAGTACAGTTAAATAATATTGCTATAGCTGCCTTAGATGTTTATAATTGTTATGATCAGGATTTGCGGTAGCAACCTCTGTGCAGTGTGTGTTTGAAATGGCAGCACACTGACAGGTATGTATGTAGATGCCTTGGGATGCAGTAATGGACATGATAGCAGCATCGATATCATAGGAAACCTGAAACTCCAGCTCCTCTCACATGCAGCCACAACAGAATGGCAATTTCCATCTTTCCTCTGTACAGAGTAGTCGTACTACATGATTGCGCATGCATGGTAGTAGTGTTTATTGGCTGGCTGCGTGGGTGTCAAAGGTACATATCCAGCTTCATAGCTCAAAATAAAGGATGTGTGAGCTGAGGAAAGTATAGCTACAGCTGAAAGGTAATGTTCAGAACTACAAATGGTAAGAAAAGAGGGTCACCGCCAACAGCCACTAATCCATTCCCTCCTTATATGCCGATGTGGGCGGGCTCTATCCAGAGCCTCCTTGAAACTCCCACATTGGGCACTGACTAATCAGTGACATTTTATCAGAAATGCTAATTAAGATGGTCTATGTACTATGGTGACACAAAAGAAAGACAATGTTCAGAACTACACATGGTAAGGAAGGAAGGGGGAAGGGAAAAATGGCAGTGAACTAGATCAGCACCGGCAACCTTCAGATCTTTTGCTGACCATTTATCAGCTGCATCACGTTGTCATTCGTGTCACCATGGTACATAGACTATCTTATATAGCTACAACTAGGCTCTAACCAGGGACATATGTGCTATCACAGAGTTTCAGCCACTTAAATCTCCAGCACCAGCCAGGGCCAGTGCCATTCACCTCCCATTTCCTTATGTACTATATAGCTACACAGTGCTAGGAGTATAAATGTAGTATAATTATAGTGATTATTAGAGAATAAATTGACAAAGTGATTAATGTTTATAATCTGGAGATGTTTAAGATTTGGAGATGATAGAGTAAATCTTGAGAAGTTTGTGTGGCTGCTCTTACACCATTCCCTATGCAACAAGGGTCATCAGAGGTGAAATGCTCCAGAGCCTATGTGTTACATGTAGTTGCTGTGATGTTATAGACTGTAACCTATTTCATCAGTGTCTTCAGTGTCTTTATGTAGCGCAAACATGTTAACTTAGTCAGGCATTGTGTTACTGGTTGAAAACACATAGGACTATTGTGAGTGTTGTCTCAAATGCATCATTCCTATCGGTGACCCTGCATGGGGTGCAAATTAGCAATGAATAATCATATCAAGTACAATACTAAACAAACAATGTTGGAGTGGGATCATTTCTGCCATTCATTTGAAACGAGCAGAAAAATATTATGAATACAACTGGCTAGTATTGCAAACAACACTTCTTGTGCACTACAGAAGGACCTACTTCATCGTACTCTTGACGGGTAATCCATGCATTCTCAAAGGTGCTCAGGTTTGCCAGAATAGATCCTCCCTTCCACACGCTAAACTTGCGATCTTTGGGAGCAACAACATTCACAGTCTTTGCTGGTGGAGCTAGGGCAGTCATCTCCTTCTGCAGTCTTTCCTCCATACCCTCGAACAATGTGGTGCCTCCTGAGAGTACAATGTTGCTGTACAAGTCCTCATGAATGTCTTTGTCACATTTCATGATTGAGTTGTATGTGAGCTCATGAATGCCTGCAGAGTCCTTCCCTATGATTGAAGGCTGAAACAGAGCTTCTGGGCATCTGAATTGCTCACTGCCAATTGTGACCTCTTTGCCATCAGGAAGTTCATACTGCTTCTCTACTGCAGAGCCATCTTTGGCAATCTGCATTGCTCTGTCAAAGTCTGGAGCAACATAACAGAGCTTCTTTTTAATATCTTCAGCAATTGCTCTCTCCACAGTGGCTGTGGAAGTGTAGCAGTACTCAGTCAAAAACCTTGTTATGTAGTATGTGAGTTCCTGTCCTGCTAGATCAAGTTGTCCAGTGGCATGTGATAGGGCAAGTCCTTCATACACTGGCACAGTGTGTGTGACCCCATACCCTGAGTCAATGACTATGCCTGTGGTGCACCCTGCACTGTACAGTGCAAGCACTGCCTGGTTGGCCGCATACACGTGTGGAACATTAAAAGTCTCCACTGCTATTTGTATCATTTTCTCACGGTTTGCCTTAGGATTCAGTGGTGGTTCTGTCAGCATGAGCCCACCGCGCTCCTCAGGGGAACAACGCAGCTCATTATAGAATATGTGGTGCCATATCTGTAAACAGCAAAGTAGTGCAGCTCATGGTACCACACACACATGGCTACAAGATGGTATGCATTTTAAGATATTGCATAATTATACACTGCGCTGGAATGAAATATGATATTGCTCCTGCCTCTTCCGCGTCACACACAGTCCCATGCTAACCCAAACGTCAGTGACTCACAGTCATGTGTATGCTGATCGTACCTTCTCCATATTGTCCCAGTCGTTCACAACCCTGCGCTCTACCGGATGTCTTAATCTCAGAATTCCGTGCTTGTACTGCGCTTCGTTGCCAACGTAATAGTCCTTCTCGCCCATTCCCACCATCACCCCGTGGTGGCGGAGGCTTCCAACGACGCAAGGGAAGACAACCTTTGGCGCGTCTTCCCCTGCATACCCAGCCTTCACGGTACTGCTTCCGTTGTCCACAACAATAGCAGGGTAGTTATCTTCACTGTTGCTCATGTTGCAGGTAATTCAGCCTTGAACGGACGTTGCTGTCTTGCAGCCAGCAATCAGTGCACAGCAGCGACGCCGCTGTCGGTACGGGCCTTACTCCGTCAAAATCGCCGTACTTCGCGTACTGAGTGTGGGGCGGGCTCGCCCCAGAAATCATACATTACTAGCTATACAGTACCGGCATTTGTATGTATTCGTCCTTTTACCACAGGACACTCTTGTCTGGCTAGCTAGACCGTCCCGACAAGCGCCAGGGGCGAGGAAGGGAAAGGACGGTCTAGCATCCGTGTAAGCGCTCTAATTTTCGTGGGACGAAAATTTTGCGAATCACCGCTTAGGAGCGTAATTCGCAAATTAATTTTCGAGATTGCTCATCAGGTTATGTATATTGTAACATAGTGATTAGTTCACACCTTGCACGTGACTTTTGACCAATGAAATGCTACTGCATGTCAAGAAACTGAGGCAATAGTATTCATAGAGTGCGACTAATCGCTGTGTATGCTAGACTGTCCCTTCCCTTCCTCGCCCCCGGCACTTGTTGGAATGATCTAGCTGGCCAGACTAAGGACACTCCCAATGATGAATCTTTAGCTAACAGTCACTGCATAAATGATCAAACCCACTGATGTCATGAAGGATTGTTAAATCCCCATTCATGGGAAATTAGGTCTTTGAGCCCTATATTGTGCCATGAAAGTAGTATTGTTTCAAGTATCTGTCATATATATTAGAGCTAGCATGCTGATCTTTCTTGAATTACAGCTAAATTTTAAGATATTAATTGATATTACTCAGTTTGATAGGATTAATTCACACTAATACACTACACACGCTACACTAGCTAGCTGGTATCTGTGTGCTTGAACCAGATTGGTGAAGCATTAATTATTACCTAAGTTACTGAAGTTTGAAAAGATGTGACCTACAGTTGGACCAATGATTCTGGGATGATGTAGATGACGATCAGCCACATTGAAGGGCATGTACATATGACATAGGCCGCTTTGCAGCAACATAGAGCCTTCTTGGAGGGCCGTGGATGCAGCTAACATCAGGCAGATCATGACCTTTATGACCGGCACATGTGCAATGTGAATGTGTCAGGTACAGTATGTGACTGGTGTGGACTAATGCTGTATCTGCCAGATTTGGCTCATTACTATACTTTCAACATTACTTGAGGTGTCGTATTGATATGGGCAGCCATTTCTACTGTAACTTATCATTCGTGATGAGTTAACTGTAGATTCAGAAGCAAAGCAAGGTAGTTCATTGGTCCCATAAATGCTATTCATCAGTTACCTAGTGGCAGCAATATCCATGCATGCACTCACAAATGAGTGCAAACTAGTGGGTTACTGTAGATGTCTTGGGATGATGTAATGGACTTGATTATAGCAGCATAAGAAACCTGAAATCCCAGACCCTCCGTCAACCACTATAGCTACAACTTGCAGTCAGGCCTAGGTGTGGTATGACAGAGGGATCACGCCACGCCTGACTGCACGGAGTGTTGCATTTCTGGAGACCAACTTGCTCTGTACTGTTCAAGCACAGGTACTTTATAATGGAATTCAAAATGCAGGCCTGGAGGAAGCACTTTAAAGGGGGTGAGGCGAAGTCAGAGCAGTATTACCTAGACGGCCACTTGCACAGGCCAAGAAGTACCTTAGCTACAGAGAAGCATGGGCAGACCTAAAAATCTGGTTAGACCATGGCCTGGGCAGCCTGGGCAGTTCCGGCAGGCATGAAATGGTTAGTGAATACACAGGAAATGAAGAAGTGTGAGTGTAGGGAATCCTACATGGTCCAGTGGTTGTACTCAGCATTCCATTAGCATCACATCCAACCTACCAATACAGCACTCAGAGTGTTTCATGAAACACTTCAATTACATAATTACAATAATTCATAAGGATACCATTTGACCCCAGGGATATCAGTACAGGTGGTCTCTGTGTGGCTAGGTGTAGACATTTTTGGGAAATAGAACACCACTAGCTGGTATAATCGAAGGACAGATGTTGGTTGTCACAGAAGTATTTTATTACCAAACGTTTTGTGACAACAGAATCTGTCCCTCAATTTACTGGCTAGTGGAGTTCCAATTCCCGAGAATAGGTTTTGTATTGTCGGCACAAACCTGCCAGTTATATTGATAATAGCTATGGCTGTGAAATGGGTAAATATCTGAAGATCTAGAATTACAGGAATTAATGGCATGTGTATGGGATACTAGTAACCTAATTTCATATATTCATCAAAGGTAATATAGGGTGAATTGTTCCAAGAGGCTGCATGGTGTTGTAGCTATGGGATTTCAACCAAACTCAGTGTCTTCATTTGCCCAAGTAGCACACGCATGTTAAACTAGTCATGAATGCATTGCCACTGGTTGGAAACACATGGGACTGCTGTTTGTGGTGTTTCCCCTCATCACAAATTAACAACTCCTGAAAAGTAATATTGAATCAATGATTATCATTATTATAAAGTGCATGTCCAAATGCATTGCAGTGACACAGTTTCTGCTATTAATAAAGGGAAAGCACTGTTTTGAGTTACAACTAACTAGTATTAGAAACACTTTCTGTGCACTATAGTAGTGCCTATTTCATTGTACTCTTCACGGGTAATCCACGCCTGCTCAAAGGTGCCCAGGTTTGCCAGAATAGATCCTCCCATCCACACGCTAAACTTGCGATCTTCTGGAGCTAGAATATTCACCCTCATTGATGGTGGAGCTAGGGCAGTCACCTCCTTCTGCAGCCTTTCCTCCATACCCTCAAACATAGTGGTGCCTCCTGCGAGTACAATGTTGCTGTACAAGTCCTCATGAATGTCTTTGTCACATTTCATGATTGAGTTGTATGTGAGCCCCTGAATTCCTGCAGAGTTCATTCCCAGGAATGAAGGCTGAAACAGGGCTTCTGGGCATCTGAATCGCTCACTGCCAACGGTGATCTCTTTGCCATCAGGAAGTTCATAATGCTTCTCTGTTGCAGAGCTATCGCTGGCACTCTGCTTTGCTTTGTCCAAGTCTGGAGCAACATAGCAGAGCTTCTCTTTAATATCATTAACAGTTTCTCTCTCCATAGTTGTACTGAAGGAGTAGCCACGCTCAGTCAGCAACTTCATTAGGTACTCTGTGAGGTCTTCTCCTGCTAAATAAAGTTGTGCAATGGCATGTGGTAGGGCTTGCCCTTCATATACTGGCACTGTGTGTGTGACCCCATACCCTGAGTCAATGACTATGCCTGTGGTGCGCCCTGCACTGTACATTGCAAGCACTGCCGGGTTGGCCACATATGTGCGTGGAAAACTGAAAGTCTCAAATGCTAGAGAAATCATTGTCTCGCGTTTTTCCCTAGGATTCAGTGGTGGTTCTGTCAGCATGAGCCCACCGCACTCCTCAGGGGTACAACGCAGCTCATTGTAGAACGTGTGATGCCATATCTGTAGGTAGCAAAGTAGTAGTTATGGCTCACGCAACAGACACACATAGTACAGCTGGTATGCATTTCAAGACACACAGCCCGCGCTGAACCAAATGTCCCTGTACTGTGCATGTGTTGATCATACCATCTCCATGTCGTGCCAGTCAGTTACAACACCGCGCTCTACCGGATATTTCAATCTCAGGACTTCGCGCTTTCTTTGTGCTTCATCGCCAACGTAACAGTCCTTCAACAATCCCATCACCCCGGAGTGACGGGGGCGTCCAACGAAGCAAGGGAACACAGCCTGCGGTGTATCTTCCCCTGCAAACCCAGCCTTCAGTGTACCACTTCCGTTGTCCACAATGACAGCTGGGTGGTGTTCATCGTCGCTGTAGTCGCTCATGGTCGATCGCAATGCAGGTAATTCTCGTACAGATGTTGCTCTCTAGCCACCTTTACGCGTGCACAACTGCGACGTCGTTGCAACAGTTGGCCTATATATAAACTTTAGACTTTAATACGGTGGAATGTTAGTACCGAATTTCCGGTGGAAGCAATCGGTGTTCGCCGTGTTCAGGTAACTATTGAAATGTAAGTTGCGCTTGCAGTCCCAAATGTACACTGGAGCTATATATCATGGCAGAAGCCAGCTAGTTTTTTGGTTGAGTTAGGTGCACAACTCCCCTCTTTACAGAATCACAGCAAGCTGAGAGAGAACGTAAAATACTTCCTGTCAATCAGATCAACGGATGATATTTTCTTGACTTAAGTCCTCTATATATGCAGGTGCTAATTCTCAGATATCATTGAAAGAGCTCTTGAATCATTTGGCCATTGCTGCGCCTGCACATATATTGCGCCATTGCACAACAGGCCAATCTTCTTTTACATCATTGTAAACTATTCCACTAATGTCACTAATGATTTGATACCCTCATTCATGGGCCTTCATATACTCTTCACATGATAGTTGTCAGTTGAGCTAAACTGCACAAAGTGTGTATAACTATACGAGCCCTAGTGCAATGAAAGTGGTTTGGTTATTATTATTAATACTAGCATGTTGACCTTGATCAAGTAGTATATCTGTTACCCCAATGGCAGCCATGGGTTGAGAAATCTCGTATCAGCTAAGAGCCCAGGGCTAGTAGGTGATATGAACTTTGACCTGTGTGATATTATCAATATTCCATGTCAGGTCAAGTTCGATTCTCAAATTGCACAGGTCTACAGAGAAACTACAGCTGTGCCAGCGAGATCTAGACATAACACAGGTCATCAAAGAGAGCTGAAGCTGTTTATGAAAGACATGTACTGCAAGTCAGCAAACAAAGGAGAATAGGCAGACATGAAAAGGGCATCAAGCAGATGCATTTAAAATAAGGGCAAATGAACATATATACACTTGCAATGATGTAACCATGTTCCCAGGCCATTCATGTTAATAAGGGACCCACACTAATGAATGTGGGCAGCATGATCAAGCATTGGGTTAGAGAGCTCAGAAGTGATATGCATTGATTTTATGAGATCTTGTATGATGTTAGGGGGTTAGCACTATACTAAGGCTTCAGCTCAATCAGGTGAATATAGGAGGAAATCTTTGGCATCCCTGTGGCTGCTCTCATCACATTCCAAGTAAGGTCACCAGGGGTGACCTACTCCAAAGTAGCTGCATGGTCACGTACTTCTGTGACATCATTGCATGGGGTTATCATGAAATCATTGAGGACAATTGAGAAGTACTTTACACATGGATTCCCCCCTGTGGTTGATCCAAGGATAATAACTTATTGTTGCACTTGTATAGCATTCAATCGGCATGCAAGGCATCCTAATCAACACATTCCTCAGAGTGCTTGTTAATGAGACCTTCCAGGACATCTGAAGATCTTGTCACAAATGGGCATGGAAATGCATTCCACATTACTACATTCCCTCTGCATTAATAATGACATCATATTTCATTTTAGTCCATTCCAAACCAATAATTATACAATTAGTTGCATTGAATCTGGATTATAACAAGGGGAATGTGATTAATGTTAGCCATACAGGTGTACTGCACTGGTCCAAGGATGTACTGCTGTAATGAAAGCTTCAGCTAGGTCAGTCCAAGCTGTCATGACCTTTATGACAGAAATGCAGTTTGTGCACATAACTATAGTTGCAGAATAGTCGTGTATCTGTCAGGTGCCTTGTGGCCACACATAATGCGTAGCTATAGTTTCTTCAAGTGGGAATTAATAAGCAGGCCTTCTGGGCCGAAACATTCTGTTGAATTACTTGTGCCGTGTGAAGTGCTAATTTATTCCCACTTGAAGAACCTATGCAATGTGGCAATGAGCCTCTACAATATCGTAGCTATAGTGCATGCAATATAATTGGCTCATTACTCCATTTCAAGGAGTGATTTTGAGTGCAAGTGGAAGTTGTGATGATGGAGTAGAACAAAGACCTGAAGCAGCATGTAATGTAGTAGGGCAATGCAGAAGTAGGCGTTGGTTATGAAGAGATCGATGAAAATGAGTGTAATGCTATGGTTGTACCCACAATGAGTGTGAACGTAGACACTGCAGAAAAGGCACTAGAGGATATAAGCTGCAAGCATGCATTAGAAAGGAGATTTTTAAGGAGAGTATAGAAGGAGTGAAATGAGCAGACTGGGTTGGGAATGAAGGTGAGACAGGCTCTGAGGTAAGATGCAGTACTATTGTAGAATGTACTGAAGACAAGACAAAAGGACTGTATAGAGCAGCTGGTCCGTGGAGCAGATGAATGGTAATAGACCTGTAAAGGGGATTGAAGTGTATGAAGAAGACATGGCGGGGAAACCAAGGGAGCATCTAATGAAGATGCAGCATGAAAATTATGTAGTATGTGCAATATTGCAATGTTAAGCACAGAATATAAGAATCTGCTGTGTTTTCCCCATATTATTAATAACTGCTATGTCGTGATTGTCTGTTATATGCATACTGGCTATGAGATAAAGCTTTTGATGGATGAATTGATTAATTGCTTGATATGACACTTCAAGCTGTACTCAAGGTGTCCATGGCAGCCATTTCTATCATACAAGTCATTCGATCGGATTAACAATAACAGTTGGTGTTAACCTAAAACAAGAATAGTTTATCTTTAGCTGCCATAAATGTTACACATTTTTAGGCAGCATTTGCTCATTGAGATGGAAGCTGATTAAACTGATGTAATGGAATGCAGTAATGGACATGATAATACAGTATATTATGGAGGGAGATCAGAACAAAAAAGATGCTTGAAGCTATTGTCAATTTCAGATTCCTTGTCCCATGAGCATATAATGAGATATCAAACTGCCTACATCAAAGGGTACGGCGATTTTGATTGGTTGGTTTGGTTTTCTATTTTCTGTTCATGGGACAAGCAACCTGAAATCAACGGTGCAGAGCAAACTAAGAAAAGGCACATTCCCATTATTCAGCTTATGATGAGTATTTTATTAGAGAGCACAAAAAGTGATAATTGTTGAATTTTATGAAATCTTTGAATGACAGTGTGGGATTAGCACTATACAAAGGATTCAGCTCAAGGAGGTGAATATACGTAGGAGGAATCATTGGCATGTCCTGTGGCTGCTCTCACTACATTCCATGTGCACCTGCAGACAGGTCATACAGGCGAACTGCTCAAAGAGGCTGCTTGTTGTAGTTGTGTGTTGTTATTTACACAAACATGCATGACAACCAAGCCATGTGCTTTTAAAAGTATTACCAGTTGGAAACACATACGTATGGGCTGCTAGAGCTGTCCAAATGATCTCAACACTCATCTTCTAGTCAACCATGGCCAGCACTCTTCAGTGGCGGAACTAGAGGGGGATCCAGGGGTGCAAAAGAACCCCCTTTTGCTAGTCTTGTGAATTGTGTGTATTGTGAAGGAAGATTAATCCAGCCTAATTATCTGATATTATATACTGGATACTTGGGAATAGCAATGCCTGCACTAGACTTAGATCTGTATAATATAACGGATGAGCTTTCCTGAACTGATTCCTATCGATATGAATGCAGTACTGTGCATGCACAAATACGTAGTTTGTTTGCAAACTAGGCTGTATTTCATGGACATACAGCTGGCTGCACTGTAATGCAGAAGGTGTTACTAAGGAGCGATGGAATTAGACTACTCTTACATCTTCTATATACAGTAGATTGAGCTCAAGTATTTGGCAGAGGATTCAAAGGTACTGTATCTAAGTGCCTGCCTGTGGTCTTCCTGATATCACTGAAAACACAGGAGTAATTTTTACATGGTTCAGTTCAGGAAGTGTAAATGTAGGGAATTGCTTGGCCTATACCATGTGGTTGTACTTAGCATTCTATCACCATTATATCAACCTGCGTAGGTCCACTGTCATCCATCCTATAGGTCTTGCACTGATGACATAAACCTGGCTGCTAGTTATATTAATTGCTACATATATGGCTGTGACAAAGTTCAGCACTGAATAGGTCACTTCCTGGAGTAGTACTATAAATAGAGTTGAGTGTGCACTCCATTTAGTGAGATCAACTCAGCAGCATTCATACGTTCATCTGTACCTTGAGCCAAGATGGTGAAGCATATCATTGAAGTTGATGGAAGGCGAAAAGATGTGACCTACAGTTGGAGCAGTGATCCAAGGATGTTTGGGAAGGTCAGCTACATTGAAGGGACGCGCACGTATGACACAGGCCGCTTTGCAACTACATCGAGTCTTCCAATTACCTGGGTCTTCACGGATGCTGCCAACACCAAGCACTTTGTTACAATTGAAAGGCCAGATGATCAACTCACAGTGGTGTTCCCTGTTAGCTCACAGATCCTGTGGCATGGTGATGAACGTGACAGGACAGGACTGGATGCTCAGACCAGCGTGGCAAAGGCAACCTTCTCTTATCAGGAAAGCTCATTCTTTCATTCACATGGAATTAGGGTTGAAGTTGAAGGCTACAAGTTGGATGACATGGGATACTATGCTAGTGACACTGAATCATGGAAGAGTGCAGTCGACATGGTTGTTAAAGGTACTGAAGGTGTAAAGAATCTGGCAGAAGCAGTGGCAGCAGTGAAAGGTGCCAAGAAATAGTTGCCTTAAGGATAAGCCCCATAAACAATTGCAATAGCCATACAACATTAGTGCGCAGTAACTGAGAATAGCTTGAGAAATTAGCTAGTTATAGGACCCATTTTACTTTCCTTGTACTTTCTCTTTGGGGCTACATACAGTGTTTCATTGAATCAGTGAGCAAATGATCAGTGTTATTGGATGATATGTGTAATGCATGTATGGAGAAATCTGTAACTTGAGTGCCATCAGATCCCTGGAGGAATGACAGACATCTCACTAGCTTTGTGAGCCTCTACCTCCAATCCATGGTGAGGACAGTCAATAGGCAATAAACAGTTCCTACAGTACTTCAAAGATTCAGCAGCCAATTTGCATAAACCTGAATGGCTACAGCAGATTAATATAGCCAGAGAGACCTCTGAACAGGGTGGTAAGGTGAACATCTATGGAGATCTATATAATTTTATATAGAAGGATTGAGCCACAGAGAAAAGTGAGGTCATGCAGGTCTCAGAAAAGCGATGTCCTGATGGTCTTTGTCAACTGCGTACAGGATGCAGTTGACAAAGACCTTCGGGTCGAAACATCCTGCATTTGATTGATTTATCATTATCAGTTGTGTCTTGCTCAAGAATCTCGTATCATTGTATTATCAATGCAACTATGAGCCTCTACAATATCATTGAGTTTGGATTGTCAGGTATTGTTGCCTGTCAACATTTGAGTGTATAACATGCAAAGACAGACACCAATAACACCTCCCCATACATCCTGCTGGAGAGTGACTGTCATCAGGAGATTCAGCAAGGGTATTCATGGTTTGTACAGTAGTACACACAGCAAACATGCACACCCACCTACTCACCCACCCACACTTTTGAACACGTTGATCTTATTATATACTCCACAAGAGTACAAGAACCAAAGGAATCAATAGTCAGACATGTATACATGGCTGTCAATGCCATGGCACATGGGAAAAAACTGACTTGTGACTCAAACTCCAAAACAACTGCAGTGACACTGGCCTGCATTGTTCCTTGTTGGAATAAAAGCAGTGAAAGGAAGGAAGGTTTGTGTGTGTGTTGCTACCTGCTGGTTTGCCCCATTCATAGGGTCCATATAGCCAAGTCTTAGCAGTGGTAGTGTGTGTGCATGTGTGTGTGTGTGTGCGTACGCATGCTGTGCAGTCAATGAACTGTATGAAATTTGTCACATTCTTACCAAGTTCAGCCAGCAGTGTGGTAGACACCAAGGGAGCCATGTGGTCCCATCCACATACACTGCATGGCTGGCTGTGCATGGTGAAATGGGCAGTATCTGCTATCAAGTGCATCTGTGTAGTGTCTGCGTATATGTGAGTGTATGTGTGTCCATTTACATAGTGCAAATGTTGTTCGACTGACTGAAGCTAGTGAAGCTCACTCTTCCTGTACATGGGCATGATGCTCACACCAAAATGGATTAGTGTGAAGTTCACACTGATAATTGGCGTGCCTCCTGTAGCAGGCAATTCACACCAATTAATGGTGTGATCATAACACCAAATTTCTAACAGTGTGAGAATAACTTGTACCTTTGGCCTAAGCCTATTACCTGTCCTTGGTAAACACTTGAAGATGTTGTGTCAGGTTGAGGTAGAACACACTAGACCTGAACTCGCGCAGGTCCCAAAAAGTGGTGGGATTTTAACATCTAAACAATCAGTCTCCCTATACTTTAGTATAGGGCTGAGGTTCATAGCGGAGGGGCTCAACCTCCACCCCTGCCCTTCCTCTGCCGCTGCCCCTGCCAGTGTAGTGTGTGTCCTAATGTAGAGAATTCACTAGAGATCATGGAATAGGGGATTTGGTTTTCATTACCTTTGATTGTGAGGGACCATAATTATATGGCTATCAGAGGAAACTCTTCACCTATGTAGCTATGGAGGGATAGGGTCAGCTCTCAGTGCATGGTCTATATGACATTGAACATCATCTCTATGTGCGCACAACATGTTCAGAGTGCATGGTACAGCCACAGCCCATGTCAAATGTTTGGAATCCATTTGACCTGTGGTTCCGAGCTTTACAGTATATAATTTCTTCTACAATGTTAATACTTGAGGCATCTACATAGCTAGGAAAGACATGTATACCAAAACATAACGTTATCATTCATGGGGAAGATCTAAAGCAAGAGATCATTTCTAGCTGCAGCTGTCTTTACTGTTACGTATATTAACTTACATGGTAGGAATTAAGTTATAGTAGTCTGCAGTGTGTGCATTCTCAGAATGAGATGGAACTGACAGGCTGATCAGATGCCATGGATACTGCAATGGACATGATAGAGGAGGAAGGTCAAATTAACCTGCAGCTATACGCAATCACTAAAGGAAGGCACATACCTGGCTCACCAGAAACATTTCCGTCAGACAGCTCAAAAGTGAACATTATTGATTTTATGAGATCTTTGAATGACAAGGAAAAGGGTAATATATGTTATAAGACTTCAGTTCAAACAGATGAATACACAAGGAAATCTTTGGCATGCCTTGTAGCTGCTCTCACCACATTCACAGTTAAGGTCATCAGGTGTAATGAACAGTGCTGAAAGGGTACGGGGTGCCAGGCCAGGTCACATGAATTTGTGACATCATGGATATGTATGGCTATAATGAAGTCATAGACACATGTGGGATAGGTTCCCACAGACACAGGCACACAGGCTCCTTCCTGTGTCTATGATGAAATATACCAACTTCACTTCAGAAGTGATAATGAGGGAATCCTGGACCTAGCCATACCCTGTGGTTGTACTCAGCATTCTATCAGCATTCATCACAGCAAGCTGCCCACCGCAATACAGGATAAACTTAGCTGGGTATACCCTGTGAATGCACCTTAGGCACTCATGGACAATTAAGGTTGCACTTGCCATTCAATTGGCTTCAGCACATTCCATACTCTACCCCACTCAGAGTGCCTATTAATGGATTTCATGTGACTCATCCATGACATCCGAATATTTAGTTGCAAATATCTTACAGCTGGGCATGTCCATGGAAACAGTTACTACTGTTCTTTGTGCATCAAATGTATAACTCAGCTAGGTTTCATTTCGGTCCAATGCATGCTAAACACATTTACAACTGGTTACACTGAATCTGGATTATGACAACTGAATGTGATGCTAGCTATACAGGTATATGTAATATGCATGTGTATTGGTCCATATATGCAATGAAAGCTTAAGCTAAGTGAGTCCAAGCAGTTCATGACCTTTATGACTCACTTGCATAATGTGAAAACCAGCTGCAGTATGTGAATGCTTGCAGTAATCTTGTGTCTGTCAAGGTGACAATCTAAGTGCCTTGTGGCCACACAGCTGTGTAGCTCAATCAGCTTATTACTGCACTATGCAATTGGACTCCTGTCTATAGGGCCTTCTTGCTATGCCTGCAACCACATGCTCACTCTACTGCAGAGCTACGTAAGAGTGCACACCAGCTAGGTATATAGAACTGAATCACACTTTCTAGGCAACTGTGGCCATGCACCACTATATACAACTCCCTAGCCTTGCAAAACATGGATTACTTTACAAATTGCAGGGAGCTAGTACAACTAGATCTACAGTATAACTGCTCTAGTTGTTACAGAGCAAACAAGACTTGGGATGAACTCCTCCAATTCTCCTTTGGAGTCCATCAAATATCTGATTCCCTTGAGCTCAATAGGGACCTAATGCAAATATATATGCATTCCGATAGCTGTTGGGCACTGTTAGATAGCAATTGCTAATGTGGCCTATGCCATTATAGGAGCAGGCTGTGAATAGCAATCCTATAAGTATGTGGTCGACCTAGATGAATGGGCTCTCCAGAACTGATTCCTGTTGATACGAATACAGTCTTGTGCATATAATTATTAATAGTAGTTTATTTTCAAATCAGGCTATACAATATTATCATGGTTCTGTCAAGGCATCTGCAGATTTACAGGCAAACTTGTATAGAATCCATTGCATAGCTCTTGCACTGATGACATAGCTAAACTGCTGCCAGTCAGATAGTCCTGCTATGGCTAAATAAAGTGTTTCATGCGAATCAATGAGAAAATTATTAGTTCAAAGCAAAACAATATCTGCAGTGTTTTATGGCATACCTATTACTGGACAACCATAGGGTCTAATAGGTACAACCGCCCGCGCTGGTGGACGGTCTAGCAAGCCAGACAACAGTTGCCGCCCACCAACAAAATGGCGTCGTACACGAATGAAGTATCAGCGGCTGATCTGAATGTGGAAGAAGTAGAAGTCACTTCAGCTGTTTTGATGGCTGGAGCTTACCACTATGGAAACTACTGCAGCGGGGTCAACGAAAAGTTCATGGATTGTCGCACTGACAGTAAAGATCCTCGGCCGTGCTTGACTGAAGGAAAGGAGGTCACTAAATGTGCTCTTGACTTCTTCAAGAAGGTAAAAGGCTCTTGCAACGAAAGTTTTACAGCATACTGGACATGTCTAGACTACAACAATCAAGACCTTGCCGCCTGTCGGAAGACTCAGAAGGTTTTTGACCAGTGCATGGCAAGCAAGGTGGAACTGAAGCGGCAAAGCTAACTTGATTTGCGGCTAACCTAGATTAGTTAGTACACGATAGACCTAATGGTGTGCCATGTTTGTGTTCTGTTGTCGTTCTGTTTTAGATTGAATATTTACATGTACACATACTGATGTGTTTCTGCTCATTCACCACTGTGCATAGCATAGTGCTATGAATGTAGATAGTGTGTCCAATATTAATGCGAAAGTATTAGGATGCATAGATTCCAAAGTGAATTTTCTCACAAGAGCCCATCTGCTTAATTAAGAAGGAAACCTATAGCAGAACTGGATTTGTGTAGTGACCCAATGAGATGCGTGAGGTATTCGAGGAGGGGCACCAGTGATTTCCAGAAAATGGGCATGCGACCAAATTGGTAGCACGCAGTGGTGATTTGTGTGGTGTGTCTTCTGAAGATGAATCATGTAGCTGATGACTTACACGCAGCAGTGGGTAGCACACAACGTATCCACAGGCCTTGAGACTGGCGAACATATTCACTTCATAATTAAAGAGCATAGATGTGCATGTGTATACAAACATAGCGGCACAGCCATTGCAGTGCGAAAGTCAGACGTGCAAATACATGTAAAGACATGATAGTATTTCTATAATATGGTGTGCTACACCACAAGCGGGGAACCAATAATGATATGTGCAGGCTAGAAAGGGTAAGTCACAAAGGTATATTGAATCCAATCAAGTCACTCTTCCCCTGTCACAATGGCACGGCACCTGACAATGCCTTCTGCACTGACGGAGTAGAGCAGGTTGTCTGCAGACAAGTGCATGTCAGCAATGCCACTGTCTGTCTTGAATAGCCTCAAAGTGCGACTAATTTCTTTAGAGAAAGAACACTTCTTGTCCAAAGTCACCAAATCCCATATCTGCAGCAAAATGATGCGTACGATTAATGCACCAATACAACGTGAATTGTCATATAGCTCACAGGCCTGAACTCAAACTGCTTGGCACATCCTCATCACTGGTGTCACAGTGCTGCAATGACATTTCTACACTGTACACCACCACATTCACGGTACGCTTTGACAGACTTAGCCAGCGTGACACTAAAACAACAGGAGTCACTTCATTGGCTATTGTGCAATACATAGATTGGCCTCTTAGCACATCACAGATTAGCTGTCACATATACAGTACTATTAATTTTACTGCTGAAAGATTAACTCTCAGTACACAGCAGCGCAGAAAGGACTGCTGATGTGCATTTCAGATCCTTTAACACACAACAGCAAATGTGCAAATAAATAGGCAGTCTATGCATTGTGAGACCATCACAAGACTGAAGCGGATCACTGAGAAAGTATGCACAACGTGAAAGCGACACTGGGATGGAGGCAGAAACATTCAACTTCTCTCAGCACTACATCTTGGAACCATGAAATTGAAATAGCCTCATTACACCAACCTTGATTATCCCATCAGTTGAGCCTGTGATAAAGTATTCCCCAGCGTCATCAATGATTATTGAGCTGATGGGACCGCTGTGTGCTGGGAACATCCTTAGCAGGGAGTGCTGACGAACATCAAACACACCTTGAGTGCACTTAAGGAGCCATACACCAGCACACAGGGTAATCATGTACATGTTAGAGACATGGTGGGACAAGCTGATACTGATGCTTTGAGGCTTATTCACACAATTCAGGAAGGAGGGATCATGTACAGTGCACTAGCAATTCCACATTGATACCTGTGTTTCCTTTGCATTCTGGCTGCATGAACATGCTGAACTGATATTGCTCACATAACTTCCCTGTGGCACATTATGTCATTCCTCCAAACAGAGTGTACCTGGTCTCTCTAGAACACATTGTTTTATTGTTAGTTAGAACACATCAGTAGCTTCTATAGCATTATCAAAGTTCCACACTACATTCCACACAGTGTACCTCTCCAGTATGTAAGGATACAGATATCACCTTTTCTACCTCCCGACACAATGCACTGCCGGTTGGGTGAGTAGGCAACAGCAGCAGCACCTGATTCATGACAGATGTACTCTGCAGGTAGTAGCAAGGAGAGAGAGAGAGCACCCATCCCACCAAACATGTACAAATTACATCTCCACCACTGCTTGCCCATTAGCAGCTTGGCGGGTTGAGTAGACTAGCCCATGCAGTAGCTAACTGTGAGTTGATCATACAGTCAAGTGACACTCAAGGCAGTGTACAATGAGATCAATACAACTATGCCAACACTACATCACAGGCAATTATGTAGATCAGCAGAGGAAAGAGCCTTGCAACAGCATCGTCATTTCTCAAACTAGACACAGAAGCTAAATGATACATTACAATGTGTATTGTTGGTGTATTGGATGGTAAACAGCTGTTGATGTTACAGTACCTTCAACAACTGAGCTCCTTCCTGGTGGAAGCAGTGTGTCAAACAGACTGACATTCTTGCTTTCAAGAGAATCACCAGCTGCAGTTATCAGGCTGGATGATGCCATAAAGGAGAAATCACTGGTGCTCCTAGTGTGGCACTGGATCCTCTACAGTGGTACACCAGATAACATTACCAACACAACATGCATAAATATACACCTCTACCTTTTGAATGACATTGCATACACAAGCATATAACATTTGTCTCTTTAAGAGGTCCACATTTGGTTAGTGAAAGGCAGCACCTCACCACAAAAGCATCTTTCTTGTTGCTCTGAATCCCCTGCCACATGAACAGAGATCCATGAGTGTCAGTGGCACCAAATTTGTTTCCTTGGGGAGTGTAGTGAATTCGAGTTATGGCCCCACCAGCTCCCTGTCGACGAGGAGCTAACAGGGGTGTGTGATTACCAAACTCATACATGATAACGCCTCCATCACTGTCACCAGCAAGATCTGAAGTGAATGGGGTAGGAAAGGAGTGTGACAACATGACATGATTGTTTTGTACAGCATGTTGGTCACTGTAAGAGGCAGTCCCGTCCTGTTTGGGGGGGTGGGGGGGGGGGGGTGGGGGTGGCTGTGAGACACTGTTTATCTGGCTGTAACTGGTAGGGACTGGTTTGGTGGATCTTGTGTCGATACAAGCTGGGCAGGTTTGATTTGCGTATGTCAGTGCAAAGCTGTATTCGTTATGTAGAGAGTGCCTCCCTCCTTAAAGGTAGCTTATTCTTGTTAATCCATTACAAGTTACACAGTACAACAAAGGGTATGATCAATGCAGTGGAGATACTTGAGTACTATCAAAACAACGCTGTGGACTCACAGTAGGGCAGAGAAGGATGTGAGCACAGCCTCCTCACTCCTGGCAAAGGTCTACACAGTATCTATGCAGAAGGAAACACATTCAAGTGCTTGCACTGAAAACAAACAAGTAACAGACACTAGCTCAGTACAAATGATGTTATAAGTTCACACCTGTGTAGCTCCTGTGTCTGGTATTAGCATTGGAGGGTACGACCCGTCAGCGCCGCCACCAATGGAGTCTCGGGGGGAAGCATGTACAAGGACAAAGTCATCATCTTGCTTGGTGTGCAGGGAGGGGGCACTGGGCACGTGGGGCATAATGGAGAGGTGTGGAGTGAAGCAGTATACAGTGCCTACACAACACATGTGCAACACACACACACACACACACACACACACATTGGTCACACACACAGGTATGACCTACTGTAAGCTACACTTGAGCATGGTGCTAGCACTCTGTATCCTATCACACCAAGAAGACAGTTACTAAAACAGCCTTCAGTGTGAGGTCTTTACATCAATATGGACATCCAGTCTCAATCTTACAGTACTCATCAGGTACAGGACCATGGTCAGTGCTAGTCAGCTGGTAAAGTCCCTTACTCAGTCTTTGCAGACAATGCAATGTCTTCCATGTAAGCAAAAGAGGACTGCCAGGCATCCGCCGTGTCCAGCTCCACAATACCTCTAGAGGTAGCCACAGCAATGTAATTAGGGGTAGTCTGCAACAGAGAGACATGAAATACACACAGAATGGAAGTTCAGCCAATGTACAGCGTGCATACATCACAACACCCTGAAACAAAGCCACACATAAGCCAATGGCCAGTACCACTGTGGACACTGAAGAGGTCTAACACACACACATATGTACATACGTACCTTATTCAAACACAGTGATGACAGTGAGCCTTCGTGCTCTTTAGCCTTGTACAGGATGCAGTTAACCGGCTTCTGAGGAGTGCCTTGCACCTCAGCAACCTCCTTCCCCTGAAAAATGTACTTGATAAATGTTCCCTCAAGAATTGACTCGTCACGCAGAAGAAAGTTCCACAGCTCCTGAGCATGTACAAAAGTGGGTCCTCCAGCCCTGCATCAAGAAGAAACATACACACATGACCTGTAACTGGTCAACTTCCAGAGCAGTGATAGGTGAATAATTTATCCACAAAGAATACTTACACAAAGGGAGAGTTCTGTGGATCTAAGAGAGACTTGTGCTTAAGCAAGGATGGTCTTCTATCTTCTTCTCCAGATCCATCCACTCTGGCAGCTATTTTGGGTGCTGCATCCTTGAAGTCGTCCATGGTCTCAGCAAAGCCATCCTCCCAGGACTCCAAGAGCTGGTAACACGTGTGCAGGAGAGGAGACTGCGAAGACAGCTCTACACAATACACAAGGGAATAGGTTACACACATACAGTACGTATGTGTGTAATACTTATCAAAATCATGTGCAGTAGAGACAATGGGCATGAAAAAAGTGAGAAAGGAAAGCTACCAGCCCATTATGTTGTTAACATTAGGAGGATGCAAGGGCTTTACTGGGGTAGGAGCTTCACCCTACAGTCAGAAACGTTCGCGGAGGCGTCGAACTTGGTGCACCATCAAGGATACAAGGGGAGACAATACACTGCCAGACTCACTTGCAGCGAAGTCGAAAAGGAACGGCAACACCTCGTAGCAGACCGACTTCCCGAAACTAGTCGGTAACCACAATGGTACGTCCTTCCGATCGTAGAGGTAACGAATAGCAGTCAACTTTTCTTGCTAAATCGCGATACCAGGAAGTCCTACACGGGAAAAAGCGCAAGATAGAGCACCAGTTTCGTCCGTCCCTGCGCACGGTAGCCATTTGCCATAGTTGAGTTTTATGGATAATATACGAGCGTGTCAGTTTCCGTTACCCTACTTTTGGGGAAAAATTTGCGCATGTGCGAACAGTGTACACCAGGCCGTTCTTCCCGCCTACGCTAATTATCGCAGACAGCCTGGGGACGAGGCTAAATCTGGATATGAGGTCTGCCGTCTCCTTATAAAGGACACCCCACATTCAACACCTTGGTAATTTGGGCAGTGTCTACATTTCCAGCTACATAGAGTGGTGTACAAAGTATGAGCCTCTAAAATAAGGACATCTCTTTATATACTGTACGTAGGATACTTGGGTTAGTCACAAAACGGTCCATCATAGTGAGATGTCACCATAGCCGAATTCTTCTAGCACTAGTCTGTTTTGTCTCATCAGCCCTACACTGAAATATGCAGTGGCTTACCTAGTATTTCAATTCCAGTGAGTGCCAGAAAGTTCCGCACTGCATTTTGGGCACATCGAATAGAGCCCAAGTTTAAGAGTGCCCATCCAAACAAAGTTAATGCATTGTCCTCCATTGAGGCTACATCAGAATCTGAGTCACTTCCAGCTTCATCTTCCTGAGAGGCCTTCTCTTCAGACTGGCACTACACAATGGGAGGAAGGAGGTGCGATAATAAGCATGTTACAAATTGTACCTTTCACGTTCAGCAGAAGACTCACTCCTGGAAGAAGATAGGAGAAGAGCTTTGCTTTGGGTGCGAGGAAGAATCCTTCAGATGTCCTGTCTGTAACAATGCCTTGCCCACCTGCCTTTGCAATTCGGCTCTTCTTGCCTCCCCCAAACATCCCGGCTAGCCTACTTGATTTCCCCTGTGCACCAATACTGCCTTCCTTTGGAGATGACTTGCTCTCAAATCCACCACCACACACATCACACCACAGGTTGAATGAAGGCTTGTTCTGCAGTAGCAAGCGTATCCATTCTGGTTTCTTCTCAATCCATGAATAAGCCAAGAGTGCTACAAACACCGGGATAATGCACTCCACCAGGAGCACACAAAGGCTGTGTGGGTCTCGGCCGCCTTCAGATGGCAGGAGGCAAGGCCAGTTGACCAGCCCTGGCCACTTGGAAGGCTGTGAGTTTGGTCTTGCGTCTGCAGGGGGTTCAACATCAAAGGAGAAGGTTACCTTCTTGCCAGACTTTTTTGTCACTCTAGGGCTGTCGGTATCCTTTGGTGGAGTGCTATCTGATCTGGGGCGCCACTCATCAGACATCAGTGCAATGTCAGAGCTGGTGACCTTCTCTGTACCACTAAGTGTCAAACAGCGGGCCAGTACATTTGACACAGCAGTGCTTGTAGATATTAACTTGGAGGAAAATAGTGCCTCCTTGGTGGGTGCCTGTGCAGCACTGTCATAGTATACTTGTGACGGAGGAGTGGGCACCATTTTAAGCAACTCAACCAACTCTGCTGTCAGGGACTGCAGCTGATGGGCCAAACTGAAAGGGTGTGTAAAGGGAAGCAAGGTGGCTGATAGCAAGGGAAGCTGCCAAGGGTGACAGGCACGCTCAGGACCCTTGGCTTTCAGCTCTGGCTTGTAACTGCTCACAGTAGAAGGAGACTCTGCATCAGTTCGAGTGCGGTCAGCCACATCATGCTGCTCCTGGAAATGCAACAAGAGTTCACTGCGTACACATTCCAGATTGAGGATAATGTCTGAGTGGAGTTGAGTGTAGCCCAGGAGGGAGTGAAGCATTCCACGGTCTGTTGGAAGCCGGGTCATATCACAACTAATGGAGTCTTTTTCTTTGTCACTGTAACAGCAGCACAGTTGACTTAGCACTTTCACCTCCCCCTCAAACCACTGGGCCAGACAATGCCTCAAGTCGACTAGGTCTTCGTGCTCTCCCAGGTTGGCCAGCTCCATGCTAAGCAAAGCTAAAGTGAGTTTGCACCTGGTCAGTTTGGTTAGGCCATGTATTCCATACGAGAAGTTGCCTGCTGGCTCCTTGGACAGCTGGGCAGCAGACTTGTCTTCAAAAACTTCAGATTGCACACTGATTGTGTCTTCCTTCTTTGTGTCAAATGACAGGTCCAGGCTTCCTGTGAACCATGCAGATGAAAGGAATTATGCAGTGCTGTTCCAGTGCTCATTACTATGTGTGTGCATACTAAGGCCGTAGCAGCAATTCCAACATCCAAAATCCATGCTTATGGATACATGCATGCATAGTACATGTGGTGACATGCATGCAACATGCATATGCATTGCATCAGCCAGTGCATACAGACTCACAGTACAAACATAGTATGTATTGTTATAACTAATTCATCATGCTGGCTGGCAAAAACCCAAAGGTTTAGACATTTACCTGCCAAACTTGCTCTCTTGCTGGACTGAAATGACACAGGCTTGCTCCAGTCAAAGTCATCGTCGGCAGAACCTGCCACAGTCTGCTGATCGGAGACAGGTGTGTCCCAGTCATTAGAGTCCTGCTCCTTCTTGTGCACAGACACTGGCATACTCCAGTCCTCATCACTGTCATCTGCAGTTGTCTGTGCAGCCACTGGTTGGCCCCAGTCAAAGTCATCATCATCATCTGCTCTGGTATCAGCTTCCTGCAAGAGTCCAGAGCTGATAGCAGCCAACTCCTGAGAAGGGGCTGCTCCGTTACCACTTGCAGCAGGTTGCTGGTAGTCGCTAATATTGGCACCATACACTTGATTCTCACTTGGGTACTCACAAGTAGGAATCTTGGAGACCACATCCAAAGCAAGCATTGGAGAGCCACAGTTGATGTAGTAGTGGGCAGTCCTAAAGACCAAGAACCTCTCCAGGGCAGTCAGGGTCTCACTGCCCACACTGCTGATGTTAAATGGCTGTTGCCCCACTGCACTGGGCATGTGCCTTCTCTTCAATAAGATGGGGTGATTGCGCAAGTAGAAGTAGAGGTGAAATACTGCAGGGTCAGGTTGGGCCAGTTTGATGAGCTCATCAGAGCTGTCATTCGCGACTGGAGGAAGAATGAGAGTCTCTAGAGATTCTCGATAGTTGCCAAGAAGCCAATGTGCCATGCTGCGTAAAAAGGGATCAGGTGATGGTGTCAGTTCAACTGCATTCCGGCTAAGATCTGAAGGAATGCCTAAAATTTCTTGCTTAAGAATGTGCTGATACATTTTCTTCCCCTCACCCCCCTCATGGAGGCGAGTAATTACCAGGGCCAGCTGTACGTCATGCAACTTCCGTAGGCACACCTCCACAGCATCCCAGAGGCTGTCACCAAGGAGGAAGAAAGCTGCAGCTTCCTCAAAGCGCTGCTTGGTCAGCAAGACAAAGGCATTCTTTAGGGCCGCTCTGTGCCATCTGTCTTCAGTAAAATTATGGCCAAAAAACTCTTGCATCTTGGAGTTCTTCACAGTCCTGCAGGTATAAGAAGGCACAGTGTCGTGAATGCATATTAGCACTACAGAGATGAACATCTAGAGGAAAGCCTGAGCCACACACAGTCAGAGTGTGTGCTAATGTTGCCAAGTACTTCACAAGAGCCTCTACAGAGGTATGTACGTAGCATAACTGAGCATACTCTACCACTTCGACCTTCCTGCCAGTGGCCTCTAATTCAACTATGCTGAGGATAACCACCTAAATCGGGGGCATTTCAAGTCTGAAACTAGGAATACTTAAGTAAGCTGTTTCAATAGGACTAAGAAGTTGGACAAAACATGGACACATCACCAAACTGCAATTGAATGGAAAATTTACAGTACAGTACATAAACTGTGTGGCACAGCATGGCCTCCATCTAACGTACAATGTCTCAGACTTGAACTGACACTACCACCATACAGTGTAAGCTAACTGACACATATAGCAGATTTAGACATTGAGAAATGATATGAATAGTTCATACAACTCACTTGAACAATGCCTTCATCAAGGTCTGCTTCCTCATGGCCATATAGAGTAGTGCTGCATCTAGTGGCTCCTGCCTAGCACTGAAGAGCGCCTTTGCAAGCTTCTCCATGACTTCCCGCATTGTGTCGTGACTACGCAGCCACCAGCCAATGCCAACGTCACTCAGCTTGGACCAAGTTAGGTCATCCTCTTGAAGGCAAGGAAGAGCTGCCACCAATTCGTGCTCTGCATCTGAGTGGAATGCCCACATGAAGTCTCGGGTAGACATGGAAAGGAGAGAGGGTGAGCCCTCAGGGAGGAACTTCTGCGATGAGCTGCAGTTTGTTAGGGCCAGAATAAAGCGAAAACCACATTCATCCATTGCCTCCCTCCTGTGTGTCACACTGCTGCTTGCTCCAGACCAATCTTGCTGAATGTTCCCTTTAGTAAAAGTCAGCTTGGTTGTAGCCAAAGTGTGTCCCAGAGCCATGAGCTGAACCTGCTCAAAAACGTTCAATGAAGGAATCCTCACATGTTGTAGGATCCTTTCTAGGCATTTAGCATGATTCTCCTTCCACTCTGCTATCTGGAGGTCAATCTGAATGTTTTCAGCATCCTCACTGGGTAAGGTATCAAGAGTGATCTGATACTCTTCAGTCAACATTGGCACAAAAAGGTCTCCCTCCTCCTCCTCCTCCTCTCCATTGGGTTCCTCTGCAGCAGTAGCAGCATCATAGTCAGCTGCTGACAGTATGCCCAATGTCGAAAGAGACAGCAGAGGCAAATCTGTAGCATCAACTGCCTCCAGCTCCACCTGCTTACTCTGCACCACACCCTTGTTGGAGTCAACAGAGAGAAGTCGTGGGCGCTGCAGGTATGAGTCATCGTCATAGCCTCCAATATCTAATTCGTCCCTGTACTGATTGACTGACCAGTCTTGCCTGTCAAATGTCTTCAGACATTGCAGCAAGTGCAGCAGGATCCTCTTCACACTGGTGAGGCGACCAGCATTCATTAGCTCAGATACTACAGCAGGGTGATACTGAGGAAGGATAGCAGATGCCTGCTCTATGGCTTGCACTACAGAGATGCATTCTGCATTTTCACCTCTACATACACTCTTCATCAAAGGAATCACCCGTACATCATTCTGTAATGTGTACAAGAGAGTATCACAGCCAGGGCTTGCAACAAGTGAAGGGCTCTCCAGGACAGAGTATACCCTCAGAGGTACTTGTGCAACTGTGGTCCACTGGGTAGGGACAGTCCCATTCGTGAACTTTGCATGGCTCTCACTCCCTGTGCCATACATTGGCAAGGTCTTTCGAGCGTGCACTTGCAGCAGTGCATTGCAACTTGTAACCAGGGCGTAGAGGCCATTGTGCAGGGAGAGCCACTGCATGCAGATAGGCTGCTGCTTCTCTTGTGAGGAACTAGATGAGGCCTCCAATGTAAAGGTTCCATCCAGCTGCCATTGAGTCCCTCCACTTGATTCGCATTGCCAAATACTGATGAGAATTTCCTTCTTGCCAAGTGCAGTTGGAGCTACCTTGGTTGAGGCAGGTGGTTTCAGGTGATGTGCCAATGCAAGACGTCCACCATGGGCCACAGCCAGAGCACAGGGCAAGGGTGAAGACAGGGAATGGGGTGACAAATCTGAATTGCAATTAATCTTTAACCCATCAGTAAGATGGCCCGTAGATGCATTTCTGGACAAGAAGGTTGTCCAAGAGCAATCGAAGGGTACCTTGTCAGTGCCATCACCAGCCATGCTGGCCTGAAACCCACCATAGGTTTGAGTGGTACACTGCCATGCCAGGATAGTGCCATCAGAGCACACTGTGGAGAACAGATAGGGAGACTGGTTGTCTATGCCACATTCAAACTGCAAGGGATATGATGTCTGCGTGTCTGATGCTGCTGCTGCCTTAACCACTTTGACACCAGATGGCAGAGGAAGGAAAAAGTTGGACACAAGCTTGGTGTTAACTGTACGCTTGAACTTGATATGTTCCCTGGAAGGCTGTACAAACACACTGGGTTGCTTCCAGGAGCCAGTCAGAGGTAGGCTGGCAGAAACACCATCTGAAGATCCATCTGGAGAGATAATTTCAACACACCACATCTTCAAGTGTGTCTTAGCCCCATCCTCCAGCACGACTACATAAAATCGCTGAAGGATACCATCATCTGCAGCATCAGAGAAACTCCTACTGCTTGCTTCAATTGAAGAAGCTTTGAACACGTGGAAGAGGAGTACTTCCTTTCCACCCTTGAAGACTTCTTTGACAGTAGCCAGCACCTGTAAACCTGCACTACCAAAGTAGGAAATTGCCCGAATGCCCACTGTCTCGTGCTTTGCTGCTGCTCCCTCCCCTGCCACTGGAGGAATATGGTCATACAGTACCACTCGATACAAAACCAGGTCCTCTCCACAGCTAGCAGCTAGTATTGTAGCTCGGGGAAGCTCAGAGCCACTGTGAGCCATCTCAACATGTGGAAACCAAGCAATGTGCTCTAGTGCCTTTTTGTTGTCCGTGGACATCCACACCAACTCTGAAAGGTAATCTATTGTGTGGAGTAGCCCAGGCTCATCGCACCTCCACAGTGTCACCTCTCTTACTGGGAGGCTACCTGAGGTGAGTCCTCCATTCAGTGTGCAAACTGCAGATGTGGCAATCACAGGGAGCAGTGGATGGGGTATAGCACTCACAATATTGCTGTGGTGGCCCCCGGTAGATGCAATGTGGATGAGGCCTGAAATTGAAGAATGGCTGCCAACAGTGGTCTGCTCAATAGACCAGAGGCTGACTGAACCATATGAATGGCAAGTGTACAGGCCCAGGAACCAAGCCTCCTTAGTAGACACCTCAACATTAGGCTTTGCTGGCTGTTTCACTGAAATAGTGATTTCTTCAATGCCAGCATTCAAGCTGGACAGCTGAAACAAGCCTACTCGCGTGACAAGGTGCGTTTCCAGCCACAAGCTCTGTGCCACTGCAGGAGGAAGCACATGGGGGATGCAGGAATTGAAACTTGCATGAATGACTCGTACGGAGTGAGGGAGGCAGTCAAGCCCATCAATGGTCCAGATGAGAAGGGAACCCGCCTGGGGATGGATGGCAAAGACCAAGTCTGATGTAGCTCGCCAATTATTCAGCAAGTCATCAAACAGACGCTTGGGAAGGCTGTGCCTGCCAACAGTCACCATTCTGGTGTGTGTAGGGGCTTTGACCATCAGCCAATCAGATGAATCTGAAGCAATAGTTGGCACTGGATGAGGTGAATGCCGACGTGCAAAGAGATCCCCTGACGGAAAAAATGGGAGTAAAGATGAGCGTCTTTGGGTTTGCGGGCCTACTGGTACAGTTGCAAATTCCTTTAACTCCACATCTTCGGGAGGGTCACTGCTGCCTTCGCTCACCATGTCTGAGTCTTTGACAGGGTAGAGGTACTCCTGCCCACCTTGACCTGAACTACCAACCAGACTGACCTGGGAGGGACTTCGGCTTACTTGCTGTGACCGAGCCTTGATGGCCTTCGTTGCTTTCTGGAGGAATGTTATAGATTTGTTGTTCAACCAGTGCACAATGAAGGGGGCCTGACCAATGGGCATGCTTGAACGAAGGAGGTTGTCAGCCTGTGAGTCAATAACTCCTGCTAGGAAGAAACGCACTTGTGCCTGCTGCTGCTGCTGCTTCTCTCGATCAATCCTGTGGCTCCATATTTTACAAGTATTGTCCTCACAGAATGTCATCAGTACATTGGGGATCAGACCACTGAAGAATGTAGGCAGGAGAAGAAACTCCTAACACAATGGCATAAAGTATCAACAGGCCTACAGTATAATGAAGAAGCAGAGCATACTCTAGAGTGTAGTGGGTACAATATATGACTGTATACTGTACATGTAAGTTCAGTAGATACTACATTAGTAAGGTTACTAGTGTCAGTTACTGTACAACAAGCTTTAAGGGAAAGAAGAGGCTACGAAAGACGACTGAGAATGCCGTATGCATACACATTTTCACAGTATGTACATTTCGCAAATGCCCCTTGCCTAAGTTTTTTTTTTTGCGATACAATTTCGTGAAGCCCCTGCTTGCTTGATGATATGTGAAAGGCTCCTCTCCTGTGCAAGTTACCTATATACATCTGTAGGGCTCTGATGTCACTGAAAGTTTTACCTCACTGCTGGTGCTGTAGGGATGACTGCTAAAGGTGTTCTTGCTCCATTTGCATGTCCATGTTCGGTGAGTTACAGGTAGCTGTCATGTTAACAATGATTTGAACACTCAAGAGCAGTGCTTAATGATTAGCCTAGACACGAGGGAAGGCACCACTATGCAAGCCAACACTAACATTTTCTGGTATTCACCTCCACATTTCTGTTGCTGCACTCGTCAGCAACATTCAAGCGCTTTCACAGACTTCTGGAAAACTGGGATGCTTGATAGAGTGTGATACGTAACTCAGACAGAAATACGGCTGCAGTGTTACAGTAACATTCGATTGTCTTCTGTACTAAGGAAACACTTATTTACTGACTACTCCCTGGACCCAGTGTATATATTGTACTTTAGACATAAGTGAAAATTCACAGCTTCATTTACGTGAACGTCCCCTAATTCGCAAAGTACGCATACGGTATTGAATCCATAATGACACAGACAATACAGTAAGGAAGTTGTTGATGCTCAGAATGCAAGCAACTATGAAACTGTTTGTACAGTCAGAGGAGAAAGGATCAGAGCAGAGAAGAGCATGCTTTCCAACTGCAAATGAGGCACAGCACCCTAGCTCTCAGAAAGCTGCACCAGGCTCAGTTCATGGATATGGTCCATTTACCAACCTTACGTAACTAATAAATCAGTATGCAATGAATTGAGTACAAAACAGTTTTACTTAGCAACAGTGCATGCATAGTTTAAACAACAGGCAGTTACTTCCCATTTTGGTGCACTCTCTACATCACATTACACTGTACACGTACACAAGTCAACAGACTTGCTGAGGATAAAGGGCAAACTCACAGAGATGAATTCATCATTATTCATTACTTACCCCTTGCACGCACACACATACACAAGCATGAGCCATGGTGTAGGCGCACACAGTACTCACGTTGGTATGACTGGACTGGTCTGCCTCCACTCTAGGCCCCTCACGGGCTTTGGGTGATTGATGTATACAAAGGAGAAATTCTTTGATGAGTCCTCATTGCTGTCAGGTGGCAACTTTTGCCAAATTTTCACCAGTTTATCATTCTGCAAAGAAAATACATAAACATACCAGTAAAACACATATAGATTGGTGGCTAACAACTAGCTAACCATTCTTTATGCGGTCAGACTCTTACAGGAATAGTATGGCAAACTCCTGAGTGTGTCCACAAGGACACAACTCACCCCACATCATTGTTTAACGGCTTGGAGGTGTAGAATAGCGACATGAGTTGATCATGTAGTTACGTGTTTGGTTGGCTTACTTACGGTTGGGGTATGTACTAGTGTGTAGAAGAGTAAGAAAGTCTCTTTTGAACTATGTGACTTTGAGTAAGAACTGCAATATATAATGATGGGTACTAGAGAATTGTTGCCTTGGCCAAGTTCAGCAACTACAGTAGCTCAGTAGGCAAGTGCAATGTAGCTATAGTAAAGGCATACAGCAGGACCGTGACCTGATGGTTTCTACATTGGAAAAATACAATTCCATTGCTTAGGGCCATATCCTATATGTCATTCAGTAAAGAACAGGAACTGACATAATATACAGGCCAGTTAGGTGTCAAACTAAACAATGGCATTATCAGCTTCATTAGTCTTAATAAAATTAGTCATCATCAATAGAAAAGTGTCACATGACAGTTATACAAATAGATACTAAATTGAAGCTGGTACAAATGCAAATTGTGCATGTATGATGTGCTCTATAGGGCGTGCTTAGTGTGATGTCTGTAAATTGGCTACCTTGCTCAAAGGGTGTTGCCCAAAATCATAGAGTAGTGATAAGGTGTAAAGAGAACAAACGAAGTGAGCAAGAAGAACAATTCACAAGACTTATGTCACTGCCAAAGAAAATGTTGAACAAAGTTCAAAGCAGCTGCAATTGGTAAATGTTTGAAGCTTTAGGAAGCATCAACCAGCTATAAAGCTTTGAATTTTCATCCCAACCCAAAAAAATGTAGCAGTTGTAACACTTAGTGTGCACTGGTGTACAATACATGTAATGCAATGTTGTATCACTTGTGGAAGTCCTACGACACTGACTCACCTCTCCACAAGTGGCAAACATGGTGCTGTCCATTGTAAATGCAATCATGGTGGGCGGGGCGGGAACATCCCTTGACCACACCTTCTGCCAGCCCCTGGACTGGTCAGCGCTCTCCACCTCCTTGTCAGAGGCAGTGCTGGATTCCTCCCACAAGCAAAGCTCATCTGCGCTAGTCAGAAGAAGGGATCCTACAGAGGCATAGTTAAAGAGTAATAGTGAGTGCTATTGGAGTGAGTGTAAGCACTTCATTAAGCTATTTTGACTTCCACATTTCAGGCAAGCATTGGAAGCGCAAGCTATGTCTCTGGAGTATTCTGGCTACGCAAGCAAAAGGCGACTCCACATGGCATGACATGGAAAGGGTTATGTCCCAGGGAGCATGTCAGTACTATCAGGGATTGAAACAGATAGCAGCTAAACAGTGCACTGGCAGAAGAACCATTCATATCAGCTTAGTTCTATGGCTTGAAGATTTCTGAGAGACACACAAAGCTCACTCTGCCACTGCAACATAATCATGCAATGTGACGTCTACAACAGAAGCACAAATAGTGAGGGAAATCTCCAACCAAATATAGCGCACATTGATCAAGGTTATTCGCTCTTGCACTAATGGACATATGTACCATACACACATACAGTGATACTCACCATCGTAATTCCACCTCACACAGTGAACTGTGGCACCCAAAGCAAATACAGCCAGAATCTGCCACTCATAGGGAAAGTCATGCTACAATACAAAGAGACAAACAAGATCTATTACAGCATAGTGGGAAAAGCCCTTCCACTTAGAACAACAATCCATTATCAAAAGTAATCTACAACAACGAATGAAGTGAGGGCTTCTCAGCTGGCTCAGGCACAAGAAGTAGTTCTCCAAATACCAGCTTGAAACAACAAGGTTGGAACTTTATCTACGTTTCAACCAGATGCTCTGGTCTTCTTCCGGCCTGAAGAAGGCCAGAGCTTCTGGTCGAAACATTGGCGAGGTTCAGTCCATTTCAATGTTGGTATTTGGATAACTATCTTAAGATCAGTAGTGATAATGAGCAATCACGTAGCAGGTCGACAGATTGAATAATTGCAAAAATGTACAATGTTTCGACTGCGAAGGTCTTCGTCAGGTACAAAAACCTGATGAAGACCCCTTTGCGGTCAAAACATTGTACATTTCTGCAATTATTCCATCTGTTGACCTGCTACATGATTGCTCATTATCACTACTGATCATTTGAAAACTGTAGCAATGAGCCACTATAATATCGTTAACTATCTTATCTCTACAGTGATGACTGAACAGTAAATGCATTACTGCAGGTTGAGGCATGCATCCTATGATGCATCACTTACACTTGAATCTGCATCTTCAACTACGCGTTCTGTCAACTTTGGTTCAAAGACAACAACTGAGCTGCCCCAAACTGCGACAACCTGTGGTAAGAACACACAAATTCATGAAACATGGGACAGGAAGACATCACAGTTTGGCTGGCTACATCAGACTAAATTAACTGCTACATTAAGGTGTAATCACACAACCAAAAACCTATGCTACATCAAGCAGTTCTTAAGTAGCCACCAAAGTCAGTGCTTAGTTCACTACACGTGGATAGATGGCTGACCTTCCCGCCATAGTCTGCACAGTGGACACAAGAAGCAAGCTGATTAGGGTAACCACAGCTCAACCCTGTGATGCTCTGTAACCAGACCAGGTTGGCCTTGAGAATAATGATATTGCAACCAGAGGCATATACCTGGAGGGGTACAGGAGTGCAAGCTGGATCAACTTTAGCAGCGAAAGAGAATCAACTGGAAAAGAATTGTCACATAACAGTGTGAAGAAAGCATTCAAACTGACACTGTACTAACCACAAACGGTTGTTTCTTGAGGTATCCCACGGCGTAAGTGTTCCTGCCGGGGTTCACAGCGCCTGGAAGGTCCTGCATGGCCAGCAGGACACGGGGGACAACCCTGTAATTTGGAACGATCAAATGGCAGAAAATGGCCGCTTTACCGCCGGTCTCTTGACCGTGGATCACTAGTATGTGGTGCGTAGAGTGAGAGTCTGACAATTCATTTCATTTCATTGCAATATTATTTGTCTATAGGAATGGTGTATCTACGTACACCTGAAGGTAGATTTTCATACAGGTCCTTATGGCACAACAATATGGTATTGCTATGTAAGGCAAACGGGGTAATTCCGTAATTGGGGTAATTCCGCAATCCACTTCGCTGGAGCGAAGGGAAAGGGCGAAGTCCTGCAACACACCGTCGATCAAATGTGACTATAGCACTACCACTCCAGTGCTAACCACAAGTACCAGCTTCCTCTGTGGGCCTGACGAGCACGCGCCGAATCCGTATACAAATTTTTGCAAGCGCGGCTTAATCTTAGGTGATAGACAATGCTCTAAGTTTCAGTCGCATTCCATCATTAGCTAACATCGGTGCTACTGTCGTGCAGCCAATACACGAGGCTTACTTGACAGCATGCAATAGCTTCAACACAGCTTCACTTCCCGGAGTTATCTTCGTGTGCTTTGAAAATTTCCTGAAATTACGGAATTACCCCCACTCCAATTGGCGACACACTTCTAGGTCGTGCGCTTGAACGAGGAAGAGTTGTAGGCTCGTAATAGGTACAGATACTCCACACAAGTTGTTGCTCTGCTAGTCAAGATTGGACGCCTGTAGCTTCTTACGTCGTTATTTTCTATGACATTGAATTCAATAGATTTCGGATTTACCCCCATTTACCTTAGTGATAAAGTAGTCATACACAAAATAACAATCGTTAAGTGAATGAATAAATTTACACGATTTAAGAGTGCTGTCTTGAAAGTTCTTGTGTCAGTGGTGTTGATGAATTGCCGAGCTTGAGTGTAGCGAGACTGTGAGCCTGGGTGGCAGACTTCTCATCACGATTGGTGTTCATGTGTGTATGTATGTGACTGATGCTTCAGGACAGCAATTGGTGCAGTGCTTCAGGAATGCCATTAAATACGTATGTTGCCGCTGGCTTCCTTCTCTTATGTCCTGTTAGGCCATCTCAGCAGATAAGCTGACAGTCATTGGCTGATACCAGACAAGAAGAGACACCCATTTCCCACAACACAGAGCAGTAAGGGGCTGTCTGTGTCACAACAGCTCATGTTTTGCGGATCGCAAGCGTCGCATAACCGGATGTACGTTGGAACCACTACATATACGTAGGCTCTTGCTGACAGGTGCCCCTTTTAGTGCCACTTCTACAATTTCAAACCACTCCAAATTTCCCTTAATGTACAGGGCAAGTGCATTTTGGGCAATAGATTTGTAATCTGCTTTCACTGGCTGTCAGAAAGAATGGATAGTAAAGCCATACAAAGCACTGGATGGCAGCTGGGCAATCGCCACCTACACATTTGGAGCTGCGCAGGGAAGCCCGTCCCTGCTGAGCTAAAACAAAGCACGTTGTGCACTTCACCTGAGGGAACAGTGAAAGTATTCCCGGCCATGCGGGGCCAATGACGTCAGCCAATATGGCGGAATTGCCAACAGGTGTGTAGCCCTCGCTGGAGCAATGGGCGATGTTAACAACAATCTGAACGCAGCGTGCAGCGATGAAGTGGAATGTTGAGCAGTTTTGTGACTAACGGTGGCCAAGTAGAGCGTTTTGTTGTTGGGAGTACCTGCGGAGAACACTGGGCTATTGCACAATCTAGGTGTCTTGGGTTGACTGGGACGGATATACATATATACATATTATACATACATACATACATATATACAAACGAGGGACGACAATGCATCATGATTACTTGCCTTGCCTTTCGGCTCAGCAATTATTATTATTATTGTATTACACAAAGTATATACAGTATAATATAAGTGTTAGATAATAGTGACATAGAAGTAAACACAGCAGGATCTATAATTACTGTAACATATAATTAAACAACTAATTACTAGTATTGAAAATGGGCAGTGCCTAAACCACTGCACTACTAAATGTTTGAGAATAATCAAATAAAAACATTGTCAGATGGGGGAAAGGTACCCCTCACCGTGTGTTGCTCCACTGAACCGCCACCGCAATTCCCTGAATCAAAAATTGCAGTGAGCGTGGCTCCTAGGTCTCAGCCCTGATCCTGCGACCCAACTCCTTGATGAAGGACATGGCCTCTGGCCCAAACACCCCTGATGTTTTCAGTGGTGAAAGGAACAAAATGGTGACTGGAACCCAGAAGGGCATACTTCTGGGTTTTTGCCTTTTCAGCTTGGCTGGCCACCAACCCTGCTTTTCTTGCAACAAGGGCTACATGGGAAGGAAGGAATTATTATTAGTATTATTAGTATTAGTATTAGTATTAGTATTATGCCACAAGCCCTCAGGCATATATGCATATTGCCCAATGTATTTGTTTAACTATTCAATCCCAACCCACTTGATAATATCCTTTTCCCTTAATTTTTTCTCTATGAAGAGACTTATATGTAACACAGAACAGATGGACCAATCACCTGCTGCAGCTGCTGTGCAACTGGCTTTCAACAAACGGGCATTAATCTCAGCTGTCAGTAGTGGTGACACAGAAACTGTTGCAGACCTGTTGGACAGTGGTGTCCCAGTTGACACTAAGGATGATGAGGGGAGGTCCTTATTGCATTGGGCAGTACAGTTTGGTCATGTAACCACAGTGAGACTTCTCATCAGGAAGGGATGTGATGTAGATTCAGTTGATGATAAAGGGCTCACTCCACTGCACTGGGCTGCTGCAATGGGATGGAAAAAGGTTGTTTGTGTATTGATTATGAATGGTGCAACCAAGTCAGTGGTTGCTAGCAGATTCGGGACTCCACTTCATCTAGCAGCGTTTGAGGGACATATTCAGACTGCTAAAGCCATGTTGGAGGAAGGGTGTCCTATTGATGCTGTGGACAGTGTTGGGAATACTGTCTTGCATTCTGCAGCTGCGGGTGGTCATGTTGAAGTAGTGATGGCTTTGGTAGATGGAGGGTGTGATGTGAATTCAGTGAACACAAACAAATGTACTCCACTCCACATTGCTGCTGTTTATGGCAGAACAGAAATAGTTCTTAAACTGATTGCTGTGGGTGCAACCAAATCAGTAGTTGCTGGAGAGTTTGGTACTCCACTTCATGAAGCAGCCCTTCGTGGACATTTGGAGACTGTAGCAGCCATGTTGGAGGAAGGGTGCCCTATTGATGTAGTGGATAGTACTGGAGCCACTGTTCTGCATTGGGCAGCTGCAGGTGGCCACGTTGAAGTAGTGCGGAAGTTGGTAGGCAGAGGGTGTGATGTGAATGCAGTGAAGGCAAATGGCTGTACACCCCTCCATGATGCTGCTGGTTGTGGCAGGACAGAAACAGTTCATGAATTAATCAAGCATGGTGCAACCAAGTCAGTGGTTGCTGCCATATTTGGGACACCACTTCACTTTGCAGTCCATGAGGGACATTTGGAGACTGTAGCAGCCATGTTGGAGGAAGGGTGCCCTTTGGATGTAGTGGACAATAATGGAGCCACTATTCTGCATTGGGCAGCTGGAATTGGCAATGTTGAAATAGTGAGGAAGTTGATAAGCAGAGGGTGTGATGTGAATGCAGCTAACACAATTGGGTGTACTCCCCTCCACATTGCTGCTGCTTGCGGTAGAAGAGAAGCCATTTGCAAACTCATTGCAGTTGGTGCAGCCAAGTCAGTGGTTGCTGAAAATTTTGGAACTCCACTTCATCAAGCAGCCCTTAATAGACGTGGAAACTGTTGTAGCCATGTTGGAGGAAGGGTGTCCTATTGATGTGGTGGACAGTGTTGGGAACACTGTCTTACATTCTGCAGCCAAGGGAGGCCATGTTGAGGTGGTGAGGGAGTTGGTAGGCAGAGGGTGTGATTTCAATGCATTAAACACAAACGGGTGTACTCCCCTCCACTCTGCTGCTGCTACTGGTAGAAGAGAAGCCATTTGTGAACTCATTGCAGTTGGTGCAACCAAGTCAGTGGTTGCTGGAAATTTTGGTACTCCACTTCATCAAGCAGCTCTTAATGGTGATGTTGAGACTGTAGCAGCCATGTTGGAGAATGGGTGCCCTATTGATGCTGTGGACAGTGTTGGGAACACTGTCCTGCATTTTGCAGCAGAGAGTGGTCATGCTGAATTAGTGATGGATTTGGTGGATAGAGGGTGTGATGTGAATTCATTGAACACAATGAATTGTACTCCACTCCACTCTGCTGCCGCTAGTGGCAGAACAGATGTAGTTCTTAAACTGATTGCAGTAGGTGCAACCAAATCAGTGGTTGCTGGAGAGTTTGGTACTCCACTTCATCAAGCAGCCCTTAATGGACATTTGGGGACTGTAGCAGCCATGTTGGAGGAAGGGTGCCCTATTGATGTAGTGGACAGTACTGGAGCCTCTGTTCTTCATTGGGCAGCTGAAAGGGGCCACGTTGAAGTAGTGAGGAAGTTGGTTGTTAGAGGTTGTGATGTGAATGCAGTGAAGGCAAATGGCTGTACACCCCTCCACGTTGCTGCTGGTTGTGGCAAAACAGAAGTAGTTTGTGAACTAATCAAACTTGGTGCAACCAAGTCAGTGGTTGCTGAAATATTTGGGACACCACTTCATGAAGCAGCCCTTTGTGGACATTTGGAGACTGTAGCAGCCATGTTGGAGGAAGGGTGCCCTATTGATGTAGTGGATAGTACTGGAGCCACTGTTTTGCATTGGGCAGCTGCAGGTGGCCACGTTGAAGTAGTGCGGAAGTTGGTAGGCAGAGGGTGTGATGTGAATGCAGTGAAGGCAAATGGCTGTACACCCCTCCATGATGCTGCTGGTTGTGGCAGGACAGAAACAGTTCATGAATTAATCAAGCATGGTGCAACCAAGTCAGTGGTTGCTGCCATATTTGGGACACCACTTCACTTTGCAGTCCATGAGGGACATTTGGAGACTGTAGCAGCCATGTTGGAGGAAGGGTGCCCTTTGGATGTAGTGGACAATAATGGAGCCACTATTCTGCATTGGGCAGCTGGAATTGGCAATGTTGAAATAGTGAGGAAGTTGATAAGCAGAGGGTGTGATGTGAATGCAGTGAACACGAATGGCTGTACACCCCTCCATGAAGCTGCTGGTTGTGGCAGAACAGAAGCAGTGTGTGAATTGATCAAGCATGGTGCCACTAAGTCAGTGGTTGCTACCGTATATGGGACTCCACTTCATCAAGCAGCCTTTAAGGGACATATGCAGACTGCTGTAGCCATGTTGGAGGAACAGTGTTCTATTGATGCAGTGACTGTTGTCCAATTGGAGAAAGACTTTTGTGAATCTGGTTTGACTACCAATGATGTAGCTTCCTCAAGTATCATTAGTATATCCGATTCAGTTGGAGAGACCCCTGTCATGTATGCTGTGCAGGGTGGACAGGTGGACATGTTCAAATTGTTGATCTCTAAAGGTGGTGCTATTGCTGGCAGAGACACTCATTCTGTGTCTACGCTTGAGCAGTGCTTTATTGGTGGTCATTCCAGCAAACTGAGCCATTTCTGTGAGGCATGTGGCATTGAGAGAAGTGGAGAAGGGCTGAGGGTTGCTTTAGCAACTCTGATCACTCAGGATCTGGTTGATCCACACAAAGTGCTATGTTTGTGTGCAATTTCTGGAGATGATGTATTTCTGGAAGACCAGTTCGTTGAACTAGTTGCTAGTGGTGAATGCTTCCTGCCTGCAGCAGTGAAATGTGCCAAGCATTACTTCCACATTGGTGGAGGTGTTTCATACATTGAACAGCTCCATTTACTAGATGAGAATTCCTTGAACCCATTACACATAGCACTGCTGTCATTGCAGTGCTTTAAAATGGGATTTGCTGATTTTTCAATTCAAAATGGTACCAATGACCACACTTCATTCATCACCAAGCTGCTTTCTCACCCTGTGTTGAAGGAAACAGTAATTGAGAACTTCCCAAATGGTCTAAGTCCTCTTGACCTGGCTCAGCAGTTTGAACTTCATGACATAGCTGCATTGATTGAGAAAGCAGGTGGGCGTCCAGGGGTGTGGGCAGACATACCACAGGAACTTGATGTTAAGCATCCTTTGGCACTGCCTCGATTGAAAGTAGCTTTTGCTTCCATCAAGGCTATTGCTGATGATAGTGGGCATGGCCTTGAGTTCATCAAAAGTGCGTTTTCTGGTGTTCTCCATCAGCCTCTTTGTGACAAGGCTTCACTGCTCAGTGCAAAGCAGCTGCATAGGGAAACTGTTCTCAGACAGAAGCCCAAGCCATCTAAACTAGCCCGCCTAATCCTGTCACAAGTTTCCAGCCAAAACTGGAAGCTGGTTGGATTCTTGCTCCTGGAAGACATCACTGACAGTGAGGAGATTCTTAATGCAATCTCACATCAATTCAGTGATGACAGGCACAGATTCCTGGAGACCCTGAGCTACTGGTTGGAGTGTGGTAGTAGTGTGACCTGGAAGACCCTGTTGGATGTGCTGGGCCACTTTGAGACTAAACATACCATGGATGAATTGACAGACAAGATTGTATCAGAACTGGGACGAGTTCACCAGGTAAGTGTGCCAGTATTGAGCAAAGGTGCTGTGTAGTGTGCTAGCTGTCTGGAAGAGGCAAGCGGTGCCCTCTTGTCATGTATCGTTGTGTTGGTGCTGCCTCCTCTTCTGTCTCCTCCTCCTCCTGTTTTGGGCCCCCTTCTGTCCTTTTTTCTCACAGGTCTCTCTGCAGCAGCTCAGCCCCTCGGGATCCACTCTACATATTGAGGACACTGACTCAAAGAGAACAGCAGAGCCAAGTTGGCCACTAGCAAAGCGAAGGAAGACATTAGATGAAGAAGGTACCTACATACAGGACTGTGTTCATCTTAGTTAATTTATATTCTCCAACTAATTGAGTCTTCGTCACAATAACTGTGTATCTTCCTCATAATATAGGTGTGCCTTGCCAGAGGAAGCGATCCCCAGAGGGCAGCACCCAAGAATATCCACCAACTAAGACAGTTGTGAGTGGAGGAGCAGTTGCTGCAGATAGCAGCCCACCTGCCTATGAAGGTTAGCTGTGTGGAGTGTCTCTCTTTCAGTGAACCTGGCATGGAATTGTCCATAGCTCTATGCTGTCACGATCATCCTCTAAGGGGTGTTGTATAGAATAAGGATCATCATTTGTGAGCATGTCCCCCTCCACAGACTCCAAGCCCACCATGCTGGAACTCCTTGACTATGTGGTCCTCCGTGTGGCTGCCTGCTGGTACCACTTTGGTCTTGCACTTCGAGTGGAGGACTACTTCCTGGAGGACATCAAGGCCACTGAGAGGGGTGACGTGGAGGCCTGCTGCACTGAATTGCTCAAACGCTGGCTCAGAGGGGAGCGGGCCACAGGTGGAGAGGAGCGTAGCTGGTCTACTGTGTTAGGGGCAGTACAGAGGTGCCTCGGACGGGAGGCAGCTTCAAGCATTGCTGGAGCACTGCAGTCAGCACAGTGAGTTGTGCTGTGTCAAGTGTGATCCTCTCAACACGTGGAAATGGAGGGGATTGGGTTATCTTACTGTTGTATGTCCTTTACACCAGATCTCCTGCTCGCTCTTCATGAATAGCCACCCCTGACCAAACCTCTGATGTCCCACCTCCTTGACCAATCCCTCAGTTGTACCTACCCCCCCCCCCCCCGACAAATCCCTCTGAAGTCCTCCCCCCTTACTGCTGAAGACACATCAATCAAATGATATAGCAGCCCAGATGAAGTTTGTGGACCTTACACAATGTTGCATCACCTCTGTCACATATTGACACTGTCACCACAAAGTGACATGTCCATACAAATTGCACGGTGAGTTGTGAATGGTTCTGCCCTGGCAGTGTACACCAGTAGAGTTAATCTATTCCCTTAACCTGCCCTGGTCCTGCAGTGTCCACATGTATATGTCTCAGTTGATAGGCACCTTTGCCTCACTGCCATAACTGAACAAGACCTACTCCCAAACAAGATGAAATTTGGCCCATTTTGTCTACTGTTTGGCCAACTTTTCTGCTCCAATTCGTGAGTTCCATGTTGATAGCATGTGGTTGAGTTGACAACCACTGGTGTTTAGGTGGGGATTTCCTATGAATTTGGTACCCTGTCTCTAATTGTAGGATGCCCTGGTTCCTTAGCTGAGGGGATGAGGTTGCTCCTCCTCTTTATCCTGGACCCACCCCCATATGTTGAATCCCTTGTGTGCCCATGAACTCCTCACTCTCCTGTTTCTGCTGAGTGCTGTTTTTGATTCATGGAGGTGTGTGTGTGTGTGTGTGTGTGTGTGTGTGTGTGTGTGTGTGTGTGTGTGTGTGTGTGTGTGTGTGTGGTGTGTGGACTGGTGTAATACAATGCTCCATGGCAATCCCTTCACTTCCATACTGTATATAGATGACTGAGTAGCCTGGAATTGGATGAGGCAATCATTGGACATGCCCTTAACCATTTTGTTGAATTCAGCTGATTGATTGCCACCCCCCCCCCCCCCACGGCCATTCTTTTTAAACCCTTTACACTTGTCTCTCGTATGACCCTGCCACCATGACCACTCCCTCTGATTACCACACCCCCAAGGCCACTTCTTTTAATAACCTCACCCCTTTGGTGACTCCCTGTGATGACCACACCCCTTGACACTATTGAAGACTCTTAAGCTGAATTCAGTGGATGAGGATGCCCCTCTGCCTCATCCTGGACCTGCTCCCAGTGGCACACTTTATTCTATGTCCCTATGCCAAATCTCTGCTGTGGACTCCTCCCATTTTGCTCCCTAAAGGTGTGTGTGGTGTGGTATGTGACAGAGGTGCACTGGAGCAGTGTGTTGCTTTACATTGACTCCCTTACACTCGCAGCACCTCCATACTGTTCCTTCCATACCCAGGGCCCTTCCCCATGCATGCTGATGGGCCTACTCCGGACCTGACCTCCAATCCCAACTAAGGCCGTTCAGGCTTTGCACCCGAAGAACTCCAACATCTTTAACAAGAAGTGCAAGGGCTCAGCATTAGCCAGTGTAGTGGTGGTGATGCCAGCCTTGAAGTGGTTGCCCCTCCTCTTAGAAACACAGCTCCACCTCTGATGTATATAGCTAGTGTGGTAATGGAACCCATTTCATGGTCAAATCAACATGGCATCAGGTCGGTGTGTCAGTGTGCACGTCAAGGCATGTGCAAGGATGTCTCTGTGGTGTGCAGGCCTAGATTGTGTACCAAGGTGTTTGCTGAAGGGTGTTGAGAGTGTTAGTGAATGTGTCAAAGTGTCTAATCACAAGACTGTTGTATGTACATCTGTAGCAGGTCATGAGGTGAACATGTGAGTGAGTGTGTTCATGCACGAATGTGACTGTGAATGTGCTACAGCATTAGGCAGGTATCCAGGTAGAGTCACAGCCCCATCTTTATCATCTTGACTCTTACTACTCCTTTTTGCAGGTTACCCACACCACCCATCCTCCTTCTCCTCCCCAGCCCTCCCTCCTTTGAGGCATTTCTGTCAGCTGGATGCAGCCAGCTGGATGTTGTACTAGCTATCATTGGCCTCTCTCACTACTGTGTGTCCCCAAGTGAGTTTCTCAAACAGTACAACAGCACAGTGCTCAAGACTGACCTCAGTCAAACTACCAATGCCCACATTAGTCTGATCAAAGTAACTCCACACACAGGGAGATATTGTTGTATTATTATGGAAATCAGCAGCAAACTAGTGCATCCTCCATTGTGTAACTAGCCCCATTACAGTGGCCACCTCCACTTTATAGTACTCAGTACAAGCCACCCCAAACTCCCCTCAATGTATTTACAGTTGCATGTTGTTGCAGTTGCATTAATCTGATGTACCCATAGTCCTTTGAATATGCAAAAGCTGTACAAACTAGCATATAAAAATCCCTTTCGAATTAAAAGGGATTTAGGAATGTCCAGCAAAAAAGCATAGAAACAAGCAACAGTAACTCAACACTCTGATTAACCACATTTCCATGACATTCGCTTTGCATTCCTAATTTTCTTGTAGCTACATGGACCCAGATGTCCAGCAGCTAGTCCCATGCTTGTGCAGGTCTTGGGTTGTATGGGAATGCTATTGTTGAGTCTGTCCCAAGTCTAGTGTGGGGTTGTGCTAACAACACTGCGTACCATCGTCTGTGCACTGTTTGTTGAGTATGCTTGTCTCCCCTTCATTCCATACTCCACTCCTCACCTTTTCTTCCCATTCGTCACTCCTCCATCCCCCACCCCAGGCTATGACAGAGGCTGAGTGTGCACCATATTCACACCATGCCAAAGCTGAGAAGAAAGGATCAAGTAGTGCTGTGAGGGAAGGCAGGATGGACAACAGAGGGGAGATGTTGTCTGTGAGCTATAGTGCATGCACACACACATGCACACACACAACACACACACACACACACACACACACACACACACACACACACACACACACACACACACACACACACACACACACACACACACACACACACACACACACACACACCAAATGGCTTTCCAGTTTGAGGATTGCAGCTGAGCAGTTGGAATTGCCTTCCCTCTTCTCCCCTCCCCTCCTTTCCCCTCCCCTTCACCTCCCCTCTCCTTCCCTCACTGTATCAGGAGCGTCGTGATCAAATGTTGGAGATGGATGAGAGGAAAGAGACAGAATGGATAGAGATCAAACAAAGAATTAAGAAAGGACGAGGTGCATTTGGAAGGGAGGGGATGGAGGGACGGGAAGACCATCTGTGGCACATGTGCAGTGTGGCGTATGTCATTCAGCCCTTGTCCTGTCTTCACTCTCCCAGATGCAATTCTTCAAGAATTTTTCTCTGTCCACTTCCAGTACAGTACTTATAGTGGATATGTCACCTGACAAG